>MU279874.1:0-81958 GCA_022385655.1 Xylaria intraflava | reverse complement strand
GTACGGTATGTTACAGAATATTCTGACAATAGGCCGAAAACCGGCCCGGGGATGCGCAACTAGAATCCGGGGGGGTGCGCAAATAGCACAGCTCTGAAGCAATGAGAGGGCACATAATGTACCTATTACGGCCTGTGAAGCGTGCGAGGGATGTGATGCGACGGGTTGCGGAAGAGGACCGCGGGGTGGATATCATGATGAATGCCCATGCTAAAGCTAGCCGACATATAACACAGCGTTGGACGGAAGTGTGAAAGATCTCTTGTCCGCTGGAAATATCTATCCGGAGTTTAGGGGCTTACCCAGACTTCAGCGAAATAGGAGTGATCTCTTATCAGTGGATCGGTCAATCGATAAGCTCAAGACGCTAAGTAATTGACCAATGGATAAGATAAGAATGCTGGAAATAGGACCGACCACGCCCTACGTTACCTATTCTCCCCCACGAAATCACGGTTTTTTTTTGGATTGCCCTATGATTGGTGAGTGAAGTCGAATTAGTACGGATGACGTTAGCTATCTGGAAAGTAATGACACCTACCTGGTAGGTACCGTATTGCTGGACCACCCCGCCTCACAAACGGTCAATAGGGGTACCACCTTACCCCCTGACACCACCAGGTAAGCGGGGTGGCCGAACAACACGATCGGCCGAACACCATCATATGCCTAGAAGCACACCCCCACGTTCCCCGGAAAAAAGTCTCGCGATCAGCCTCAATGGACTCTCAATGCCTACACCTCACACATACTACCTAATAAGACAGGTTCTTCATTTTTCTGGCCAGAAAGTAAATGCCATGTGCTGAACTGGGTTGCACAGATATTATATTTTCCATTTACCTAGCCTGCAAACATCAGATCGGCATAACATATCCATAGAGTGAATTCATCTTCACTCAACGCAGCCTTGCCTCCGTGTTATTCTATGAAAAGCATGTGATGGATCGATAGCATGGCTATTTGGAGCGTTATTCACTGTTAAGCGCCAGGGCATTCCCATTCGGCTCACCGTTTATGACGGGTTTAGCCATGCTCCATTACCTACGCGACCCATTGCCCATTGTTCTTTCCTCTGCTGCAGCCGCTCCCTAGCAACTGCCTTGCACGGGCTGCTGGAAGTACCGATTGTCGAGGTTGCTGGGGCAGGCGCGCGGCCGCGGCAACAGCAACAGCGATAGCAACGGCAGCGGCAGCGGCAACCGCAGTGGAAGCGGCAGTGGCAATAGCGCGGGACCGTCGGGGTAGGAGCAGGAGCAAGACACATAATACAAGAAGCCGCTCCTCAGGCAGATAAATAAAACACAATGGCGGGCCACAATTTCTCGCGTTACATGTCGAGCCTCTGGTCGGCATTGTTTGCACCCTTCAACCTCCTCTTCACCCGCTTCTGGCGCTTCTTCGCCCAGGCCCTCGCACTAGAAAAGAACCACTTTGCATCTCTGCCAACAGCAAATCCCGCATCGCCCTCTTCTGCTCCGCCTGTTTGTTTCTCTCCAGGTGCTTCTCTATCCACGCCCCCTACACCCCATACCCCTTATACACCTCAGCCTGAGAACTCCCCAGATGCAACCACAACCGCAACCACAACCACAACCACAACCATAACCACACACTCGTTTCCACTGCCCGTACCATCTCCCAATTTGCATAACCAGGACTCGTCACACTGGATCGCCGGAAACGGCCCTTTGACCAACGTTGTCGCCGATGATAACCCCGACGGCGGCGGCAACAATACAGATATAGACCACGCTGTCGGCTTATTATCTGAAGATCATCGACAACAACCATCAATAGATATGACGAATAAGCGCACCGGTCGGGGTCGAGGTGGTGCTAAGTCCGCCGTTCACCGGCCTGTGACTGGGACGCCCGTCATGCCTGTCACTCCTGCTGCTGGTCTTGTCAAAGACCGACCCGCTTCTGTAAGCCAGTCAGACAACAATGCTTCAGGTCACACGAGCTTCACGCCGAGCCACCCCAGCAGCCCTAGGCTTACTCCGTTTGGACGAGGAGATGGCCGGGCCAGCAATCGCAACTTACCCATGCCGCAGCAGCATGCCATCAAGGATACCAAAGAAAACGTCGCTCTCACTAAAGATAATGTCTCCGCATCGCCACCCGCCACGCTCTCATATAGTCTGGAATCGATGCCTCTTGCAGTGACGGACAACACAAGCCAGCCCAAGGAGCCGGGTACCCGCAGCTACCCAACAATTGGTCCCCCCAGCACAGCTTCTGCAATCGACAGCATGGGTGACGAAACTTCTAAGCCTCGCTCTGGCACCGAGCGGCTGCAGGCTGCTTTGGAGCGCCTCGCGCTGGACGACGCGCCATCCTGCCCGCAACCAACTCAGCAGACTCTAGACGAAGCCACAACCATAGCTGAGGCTACGGCTTTGCCTATTCCTGTTGTAGTCACAGTTCCTGTTCTACCTCAGTTCCAAGCGGCTCAATCCATACCCGAACCACCGCTAGCTCCCAATTTACCTGGGCTAATTGAGCCCACTACTGATGAAGAGCGAGCGGAGCGTGAGCACCATCTCACGTTTATGCGAGAAGCTCTCGATATGGTAAGCCACTTTCTTACCCGATTTCATTTTCTGCTTCAACAGGGCTTCTGCATTTCAAGATTTTTTCCGTAATGAGCTCGTTTGATCCACCAGTTTTACGTTTCGGAGCTGATGAATAGATAGGGCGATTTAGCTCTCAGAACGAACGAGACACCGGTTGGCTGTGTGCTCGTATATCGAGGAAGAGTCATTGCCAGGGGAATGAACGCTACCAACATTACCCGAAACGGCACTCGTCATGCGGAGTTTATGGCATTGTCCGCACTGCTCTCTCGCCGAGAATTCGGCGACGTTCAACTGACTAACAACAATCCGGACCTTGACGATGCTAGCTGGGGTGACGTTGACCCTAAGGATGGCCATATCTACCCTTATGGGCAGAAGCTCCACCCTGCACCCGTCGTTGACCGTTCCATTTTATCCGAATGTGTGTTATATGTCACGGTTGAACCCTGTGTTATGTGTGCCTCCCTTCTTCGCCAGCTTGGCATAAAGAAAGTCTACTTTGGTGCTGTGAACGACAAGTTTGGAGGAACTGGCGGTGTCTTCCGTGTGCATATGAACTCAAAGCCAGTGGACGTACCTAAGGATCGGCCTTATCAGCAAGGATACGGTCCCCAAGATCTTCACCTCATCTCCAAAGGTAGAGCTGTTGCTCTACCCCGTGATGACGACGACGGTGACGGTGGAAATGTGGAGCCCGGATACCCTGTGGAAGGTGGTTATCTTCGCGACGATGCTGTCTCTCTGCTGCGACGCTTTTACGTCCAAGAGAATGGTCGAGGTAAGCATATATACAAATTTAATCTACTCTATGGGCCTGAAACTAACTTCACTTTCCCTTAGCACCACAACCTCGGAAGAAGGAAGGTAGAGCTGCTCGACTATACGCTGCCATGGAAACCCACAACAGAACCGTTAACGCATCTGATCTCTCTGATAATGCCCCCGAGATTCCCATCGAAGCTGACGCGTCCGTGGTACATGACGACAAATCGGATCAAACGATTTGTGTCTGAAAACACAACCCCAATTGCTTTGGTCTGCTCATCTCGTCAGGACAAGTTAAGAGCTCCAAGTTAAAGCTGTACTATTATGATGTAGATACGCATTTATGCTCATGACTGCATGGGGAGCGAAGACATTTCTGGCGTCCCGGATTGTTTTCAGAAGAGGAATACCACGGATCGGAATGAATTGTATGATACGGGGATGGGGCTCCAGGAGGGGCATATCAGGAACACACGATACGGTGGCTAGTAATCGCGATGCGTTACTATCTTACCGAAACATCTTCACTTGTTCATGTGATGTATTACTATGAAACTGTTCCGAAAAAAAAAGCTCACGGATCCAAATTCTTATCATGAAATGATTAGGCATCATGGACGAGCATAAGCCTCTTGTAAGTCATGCCGGGTTGCTAGATCATCCAATATGTGACTACCTGGGTATGGGTATAACGCTTTCGATTTATCATCCCGAGCCTCCAACTGAGAGCCCAGCATTCACATGTTCTGCTCTCACGTTTATCTGTCTCAGCGTGATCAAGAATTCCCAGGAGAGCGTCCAATCTGCCGGCTTCGTGCACGTTCCGTAGTACGGAGTGTTTGCACTGATGACCGGAGAAACATGCCCTGATCATGGCAAGACCTGAAAGGGAATTTGTAGATGCTTTTGCCTCATGTTGCCAGCCCGGAGGGGACTCGGCGAACTTCCCAGTCGACTGTCTATTACAAGGTTACATCAGAAGAGATTAGCCTCGTTATCTCCCACTTTAGAATACGGTGAGTTTACTTCGCTGATGCATTTCATTATTCTCTTGTCGCTTGTTGGATGCGAGTATGTGAGAATGCACTTTCCGAGGTGCCGCCATACATCGCTGGATAACCTCGTTAGTCTGCAATGTTGATTCCACACCGCCGTTACTAAGAACTTCGCCATGACGCTTGTGATATGAGGTTTACTATAGGTACTGTTTAAGTCTGGATGTACCTAATACGTGCCAGGAATTTTAACGGTTATTTAGGACAAACGTAGTCAAATAACGGCCCGGCTCTTACCGAGCTCGTGGTATTGCCTAGGCACTATTACCGCAGCCCTCGCTGTATGGGTTTGACTGCTATCTCTGGCTAGATAGATGCTTGACGAATTCTCTATCGTGATAGCTGGAGACGCTACAAACGAACAGGCTCAAGCTGGCCCCGGTGTTGAGCGACTACGGGGAATAAATGACGATATCGACATGGACTCCAACCGGCGATAGAAGCTTACCAACACGAAAATCCCGTACGTTGATATCCCGACCTTATCACGTCCATTGCCCCGCTATTTCTTCACATACCCTCAGATGACCAATTCGAGAAAGGCCAAATTACGATCGGAGTTTCTGTCCGCCCTTCGTGAGCATTGTGACGGATAATGACTGTCCCTCGCTACACCGTCCAGTCAGGGGGGCGGCGGTGACCACAGTGCTTTCTCGCCGATGTTCTGTACAGCGGCACTCGTTATATGACGAGTTTTCATAGAATCATCGATCCCTCGAGGTATCCTGTCTCCTACCTGAGTGTTGCCATCGTGCCTCTGTGCAGATGGATAAAATGCCCGGGATCATATCAGTTGAGAGCGTATCTGCTCAGGGGGCTTTTATTTACTTCTATTTACTACTCTACCGTTCCAGATATCTCTATCGAATAATCCGGGCCTGCATCGTAAGGGCTTCAGCTTTGGGAGCGACATACAGATGAATCGAGATAGAGCGTAGATGCTTGGCGGAATAAGGTTACAAATCCACGGGCCGTTCTGGCGCAATTTCCCCCTCGCAGGCTGCCCAGACTAATCAAACCTGGACGTGCTTGTTCTCTCTCCGCGGTCCAAATATGACGACGTGCACATCCGGCCCTGCGTGTTTAAAAACATAGATGAAGGATATGTGTTCTTCCGTACATCCGGATACCGTAGATAATGCAGACTCGATTATATAGGTTGAAGCTCATCTTGCCCTTCGGTAGTGGATACACCGCTGTCATGGCAGAGCACTGGCGTCAGGGTCTAGGCATATAGCTCTGAGGATCTAAACGCTGCTCATTTAACTTAAATTGTTTTACACAGAGCGTGCCATCAACGGCGACGCTCAACAGCAACGCGCAGCGCAGGCAAGCCCCGTGATTTTTTTTTTCGGGCGGCCGGCGGCAGACCAATCATAAAATCGTAGCCGTGACTGTTAAAACGAGACGTATGATTGCACTGGGACATTTATCACGTTCGTGTGGAAGAGTCGTGAGTGGTGGTGAAAGAGGAGGCGTTACCTGAATCACTCCAATCCCCGCTTCTATGCGGCCAACAGTGATGGAACAAACGAACCGCACCTTTGCGGGACTCTCGCCAACGATCTACCGGCGATATAAATATATATGCCTTTCAACGAAGGGGATTACTTACTATATGGCTGGGTCTGCGGTGCCGACGGGTCCTACTGCTGGCTTTTACCCTCGGGAGGTCGTTCTGGCGGGCTAATAGGACTCTCTGGCGTAGAACGTCAGATCGTCTCTTCATGATACTGCCCTTGGGTCTTGAGTGTGGCTGGTGAGAAGGAAGGTCGGGGATGATGGGGCCGATGTAGTATCTAGACACGGATGTACTTGAGACAGAATGGACGGCGGAAGCAGCTATGTGTCTGCCCAACGCGGTGCATTCCAAGCAAGGCGGCTCCCTGGGTGATCGCCATATGGCTGGTCCCCAAGGTGGTGATCTAAAATGGTTGAGGCACTCTTGCATCTCGAGGCAAGCGTTGACGGAGTAGTCGGCAGGGTGGTGGTTGGGGCGGATATGGGCGGCCGTGGTGAGGTCGGAAGGGGGTGAGGTGATGGGGGTGAGGTGATGGGGCACGGGCAAGATTGGATATATCCGGGCCTCGATAGCAAGACCAGATGTGCAGGCGGCAGCAAAGGCAGAGCGGTCGAGCCCGTCGGGGGCTATTCTTAAGTAATAATCGAATTAATATACTCCGGCTATACGTACCTCGACCCCCCTGATACTTCGTGTGGGCATGTCTGGTATGTATTTGCCGTTACCTAATCCGAAGTACCTGGATTTAGATAGCAGATATACTTCAGTACTCAGTATCTACTCGTGGCGCAGAGCGTACTCGGAAAAACCGCTCAGGTGACGACACATGACGAGAGGCGTGTTTTCCGACTACTAGCTAGCCGAACAACACCAGCAGCAACGTCGATAATACTTAACGATACTCATCCCTAACTCGATCGACAGTGGTCTTCAAACCTCTGCTTTCTCTCTCCCTCTTTTCTCTCTCTCCTGCCCCATCTTGACCATCACTCGCCGAGGGTATGTATACACCATTTCGGACTCCGCATCTATTCTTCCACTTCCACTCCCACTCCCACTCCCACTCCCTCTCCCACTCCCTCTCCTACTCGCACGCGCTCTCCCTCCCTCCCTCTCTCTCCTGTTTTCCCTCTCTCTTACACGCAAACTGCAAACCCGTATCAATCACCAACGCAAGCACTCGCAACTTTACCATCATCCATCATCATATGTGTATGTTTGGTCCCCTGCCCAGGACCGCAAACACGCCCACGAGCCTACATACCCTACGCGCCTCCACGCCTCTGCCAATTCTTGTCTTTTTCCCTCTCCCCGTGCGTCTGAGCCGCCGAGCGCGCATCCCCACACCGGCACCGGCATTTAAAGCAACGCCAATCCCGCCCATTTCCCCTACGTGGTCCTGACTCTGGTCCTGACTTCAGCCTCGACCATCTCTGCTGCTCATTTGACATCCGATTCTGAGCCGCAGCCCCTCACCACATCAGCCAATTTGTGCCATTCCGCATTACACACGCGCCTGTCGATCCTGATTGATTGGCTGACCGGCGTGCAACCAGATAACAGCGCAACTCGACTGAACAGGGAATCGCGAGCTCCCCTTTTACTTACTTTGCTCCTGAAGCTGGTCCGCGACGTGGTGAGTGATCTTCTCTCTCTCTCTCTCTTTTTTTGCCCTATCCCGACGGCGATTTGGCCGCACCGGACTCCCTTGCGTCTCTCTTGATTACGGCCTCGTCTGCTTGGTCTGCCTGGTCTGCTCATGGCCAACCGATAAGCGAAGTCTTGCATGCACACACTGCCCACCGCTTCAGAATCTATTTCCGTCTTCGTCTCCGTTCCAGACAACTCACCATCCCCCGAACATATGCCGTGAGCTTACTTGGCGTTGAGAAACAGAATAGCATCCAACACGTTGGATCTTATTCGACCCAACACCAAGCCAGCAAACCAGCAATTGATCAACCAAGCACACGAGCTGGTCAGCCGGCCTAGAATAGACCAAAGACCAAAGACCAAAAACCAACAACCCAACAAACATCGCCTGCACGTCATCACGTCATCTGTCTTCTTACTGACCCCGACCGGACTGGGCGCTAGCAAGGTTTCCACCGCAGAACTGAAGCGCCTTTTCACAACACGTCTCGCCTCGACTGTTGCCCCTGTCCAGGCCGGGAGAGCACGTAAATGCCAAGAGGTCAAGACGGGATCGACTATTGCTACCTGTCATCTATAGTCGTATGAGCGATCCTGCTTACAATAGGTAACCCGTTTGATCCATTTGATCCATTGATCCCTTGATCCATCCATCCGGCAGCGGCTGTATTTGTAAAACAGGATCCCGGACAAACTGCCATTGGCCGACAGGTGCTTGAGTCTATGATACCGTCTAGACCGCCGGAAGATTCGACCACCCGTATTTTCTCGCCAATTCTTTACCCGGCCTGTTCTTTCCCGTTTTTCCTATCCAGCCCAGCCGACCCGAGCAACAGCATACGGCGAATGCCCACAGCGCGACACTCCGGACAGAGAACATCACAGTCAGTCGGAGGTACCGCCAACTTGAACTTATCGTAATAATATATAGAGGCCAGTCTAATCATCACGAAGCAAGTCCTATTACAGTATAAGGTAAAGTCCCTATCCTAATTTGTCGTCATCTCTGATTCACTTTCTCATTTTTGTTTTTGTTTTATTTTATTTCCTTTTTTTTGGGCTCGCGCTCCCATTCTAGGCAATCTGCTATTTTACCTTTCTTCTGATTGTTTTACTTTTCCAATTATTCATCGCACGTCTTCTTCACGCTGGACTACCCAAACTAACCCCCTATAAAAGCTCATTTATACCTTGCCTGTGCTTGTGCCAGCTTAGGCTGTCTCATAATTTCATACGAAACACAACAGGCAAAGCTCCCTGCCTACACTCACTCGCTCGCTCGGTCGGTTCATTCACTGACTCCATCTCCGTCTCTATCTTTCTGCCAGCATCTGCCGGCTGTCCTGTCTTCCCCCCTCCCCATCCCTCGACTCGGCATCGCGTCCCCGGCGTTCTCGAAGTTCTCTAAGTTCTCTTTTCCATTCCGTCCCGCCAGCGCCCCCTTCTTCTCCACCCAGCTTACTTACAGTACACTAAGGCGTTCCACTCCGGCCAATAACCACCCCATCTTGGCCCCTGGCCCTGCATATCCGCTTGTACCTCTTAAAAACAACACCCGACACCAGCGCGTCCCTGGTCTTCTCTTATCACGACATTTATCGACGCGCACCTTCCACACGCCCGCGCGTGTGTCGGCAACCATGCAATCATTTGCAGCCCTGTCGCCGTCGCGCGATCTCTCTTCCGAGGCCAGTTTTGGCGCTCCCGCCGACACGTTCTCCAACGTCGCGTCTCTTAGCTCGACACCGCCCACCACTGTCGCCGATGACGCGAGCCTCGCCTCCGACACCCCGAATAATGACTGTGCCGCGCCAATTGGCGCCGTAGACGATATTTCGGACCCCATCGTCGCCGACAGGCCCGATGTTGCCGACTCCATAGTCATCGCCACCACTGCGGCGGCAGAAATCACCACTCCCTGCGCCAAGCCGGCCGAATCCGTAGAAGTCGCGCGCATAGTGACGACCGAGAGTGTATCCAGTACGCCTGCATCCGAACGTTCGCGACGACCGCGTCTAAATACTCCCATATATAACCTGGTCAAACTCACGGGCTCTACTCGTCACAGTGGCCGAGGAGCCAAGGGCGACGATGTTTCCGGCCGTACCAAGCGCACCAGCGCCGGCGCCAAAGCGGCCCGAGTCGAGGACAGCAGTACGATGGCCGAGACCCCGACAAAGAGTGTCGCGACAACACCCGTAAAGGATACGATACACGCGTCTGATTCCGCACCGCCGGTGCGTGGCACGAAGTCGCCTAAGTTGAAAGTAGCCAAGAAACGGGAAGAGATGCCTTCCAAACGCACTGTAACGCGTGCGTCTGGCGCGGAAGCCGAGACTTTGTCCCACAAGCTATCGAACCTGGGCAAGAGAGGGCGGAAGACCTTTGATAAGGCCATCGCTAAGATGCCGCGGGAATTGAGGCGGTTGCAAGATACGAATGAATTTTCTGGTATTGATACACGGCCTGTTATATTTTCAACTTGGGCGAACGGTAAGTATGTGGACCCATCGGCACCAGCACAACCTCCCGCCAAAAAAATCAAGGTACAACATGATTCTGCCTACGATGTGCCGGAAATGGACGAAGAACCCGTTGCAGAAGAGCCTGCCTCCAAGCCGCGGCGCTCAAAGAAGTGGCTGGACCGCGGTCTCTATGCCGGCCAGGAAGCACCTACGGACATATTCAAGGGCCTCACAGCCGCTGAGAAGAAGAAATTGGCGCAATTACCGGAATTGGCTCCGAGCGCGAAGAGCAACAAAACGTTACCGGCATCTATGTTCCTTGGGCTGCGCATGCTGATCGAAGGAAGAGATTTTAAACTGCCATATGACGTGTGCAACCCGCTCCCACCAGGACAGCCGAAACCGGACGAGTGGCGGAAGATAACAAAAAGTGAGTCGAAATTACGGTGATTATTCTGATTGCGTTGTGGTTTTGGTAGCTAACATGACAACAGATCGGTTTGTAGGTGATGCTGGCGCCTACTGGAAGAAGACGCCACACTTCAAGGACTATCAATCAAAGTGCGTTTGCACTCCAGAAGACGGTTGCGGCGAGACTTGCCAGAATAAAATAATGCTTTATGAGTGTGACTCAACTAACTGCAATGTTGGCGAGCATCTCTGTCAGAACCGAGCTTTCGCTAGGCTACAAGAGAGGACTAAAGCTGGTGGCAAGTACCGAGTCGGCGTTGAAGTCATTAAAACGTCTGATAGGGGCTACGGAATCCGTGCCAACCGTTGTTTCGAGGCCAACCAGATCATCATGGAGTATACGGGTGAGATCATCACCGAGGAGGAATGCGATCGGCGCATGACTGAGAAGTATAAAGATAACCAGGTGAGTGCTCTCTGGCTCGATTGAGCCGCGAATACGAAGTTAACCGTGATAGTGTTATTATTTGATGTCATTTGACCAAAACATGATTATTGACGCGACGACCGGTAGCATCGCTCGTTTTGTCAACCACTCATGTCAGCCGAACTGTCGAATGGTTAAATGGATCGTTTCCGGACAACCAAGAATGGCCCTATTTGCGGGCGACAGAGATATCTTGACCGGCGAGGAGCTCACATACGACTACAATTTCGACCCTTTTTCAGCTAAGAACGTGCAGAAGTGTCTTTGTGGTAGCCCGAATTGCCGAGGTGTTCTAGGCCCTAAGCCCAAGGAAGTCAAGCCACCGAAACCTTCAAAAGAGGAGATGGCGAAGGCGGCGAAGGAGAATGCCAAAAGTGGGAAGCGGAAGCTGAAGGAGGCCCTCGGTGAGTCGGCCGATGCTAAGCCTGGCGCAGCGAAGAGGCAGAAGATCAAGGCCCCGACAAGCATCAAGGCCCTGACAACGGGAGTCAAGCGCTCCACCAGTCTCAAAGCAGTGGCAAAGGGCGCGAAGGCAGTGATAAAGGGCAGTGTGTCGAGCATATCGGTGAACACAAAGGCCGCTCTAGGCAAGAAGGCTAAGGCACCGGCCAAGAAGGTCACCAAGGTAGCGAAACCGAAGTCTACGCTCAAGTCTTACGGCAAGGCGAAATCATCGGCAAAGAAGATCACGATAGCACCGCGCAAAACGTCTAAGAAGACGGATGCTTTGAAAATAAGCATTGTCCAGTCGGGAAGTGAAAAGTCGAAGCCCGGCGAGACGGCGGAACCCGATGAGGCCAGCGGGCAGAAGAGCGTTGTTGGTCCTTCACCACCGCGTAGGAAAGGCATTGACCTGCCTCGGATAAAAATAGTGAACCATCACGCGTAAGTCCGGGCTTATCAACATCCGACGAGCCGTAACTCTCGGGCTATCACTGCGGCTCATTGCATGGGAGCGCGTACTAAATTCATATACAGCTGATGGGCTCCGTTTCACGGTATACTATTTAATGCTCTAGGCTGTGGCTTTATTACTGCGCCGTATTGGGTCTTTTGCTTCGCTGCTGGAGGTCCGCCTTACTACCGCCGAGGCGAAATCAACGCCTTAAGACCACCGCCTGGGCCGGATATACGACGGGCTCTCCCCAATACTCAGCAGTAGCCACGCCGCTGGACCAGTGCTAGGCCGACTCTTTTCTTCCCCATCATACTCGCTATCCTTTACGTTACTCGATGACATCAGGCACGTTCGTCTTAATCGCCCGAATCCGCGTTACCTCACCACGGAGAGAAAGCCCCCGGGACATACTAGTACATGAGACTTCCTGTATGCGCATGTATAATACACGAAACTGTTCATTTTGCCGCCGCTTGCCTTTCGTTGCTGGCTTGTCTCTCGCGTCCTCCGTGAGCTGTGATACGGTGCAGGGTTTTCGCGCGCTGGGGGGGAAGAGGGTCAAGTACCCCGCTGTAGAAGGAAAGAAAGGGGGGCGGTATTGTGATTTAGGTGTCTTAGGCGTTGTTGGGGGTGGTGTTTTTCATGTTTTTTTTTTTTTATTTTTCCCGGGAGGGAAAGGGGTGAGGGGTGGTTCGGGGGCGGTCGGGTTTCTATCTGAGCATTTGAGACGTAGTTACCTGATCGATTCTGCCTCTGCCTCTGCGTTGTTGTCTTGTGTTTCGTGATATGCTTCTCGCGTGATGATTCTATGGTCTAGCTATGCGGGAGATGAGATGTGGATTTTCACTGGGTATGTGTTTGTGCGCGTGCTTTCTTTGTCTCTGGCTGTTCTTGTGCTTTTGGTTCTGTTGGGCGGGAATGGCTCGTTGTCTAATTGACTGGGCGGACTTCGAAGTCCGCGATTCGGCGTGGTGTGTTGGTTGTGGTTACATGTCTACCTAACTATTGGGTTTAGGATGGCTCTTTGCGGTTTCGGAACGGGGGCTATTTGGGGGCGGCTTTGGTTTTCTGTCTTTCTCTTTTCTGTATGCTGTCTGCTGCTTGGGGATGAGGATATCCGGAGATATCGTAGGTGCTGTATGACGTGGTGTGATTACGCGGTGCCGTGCACTCAGTCTAACGTGTATTATGTAACTATCGCGGAATAGAGCTTATCTCCGACCAACTCCGGAGTCGGGTGATGGTCATCACGACGTCCTGGGCCTGGGATACAATATCTATGGGAGATTTCTACGACTACGATTATGCCTGGTTCATGGAAGTTTTGCCTTGTGGTGTTTTATTGTCGTGAGCCTGATTGCCGTGGTTTACTTACCTATGTACCTGTTTCCCTGAGGCCGCCGACGGTGCCGGCGCATTGGATATCCGCCGGTGCCTAGCGCCGAGGCGGTGGGCCGGGCTAGCCCAGGTCGCTGGGGCCTAGAAAGGACTTTGCGCGTCATGTAGGTGCAGGACGTATGTAACATTGGGGGTTGTGGCGGAGGGGAGAGGGGAGCGGGGAGCGGGCGAAGTGTTGACATGTCGCTGCCACCTGTTGATAAGCTGAAAGGAAACCGTGCTGGCACGTCTGGCGTTTCGCGTCGCGGGTAGAGCTTTTGGGCGTTTTTGCGTTTCTGGAAATGTGCTTCGTGGGGGGTTGCGTTGATGGTAGTCTGTCCGTTCTCAGACACTGAGGGGGGGAACTCGGACACGTAGGGTGAATTGAATTGTCCGGTGCCGGACTGCCATTGTTTTCGGTATCCTGTTCTGGATATTCTGGCGTAGACGTTGGGGCCGTCCGTCTTGAGTTGGATCGATAATAATCACGCCGGATACAAACGATAGGCAATTCTCGGAAAAACCACACGGATCCCCGGTAACCCGATATTCTTGGCACCGTGGAACTGGGATCCAATTCCTCGCGTGGGAGCTGCGCGAGGGAAGCTCTTAACACCGGTATATCCATATCATCTCATCCCACATATCTCACACCATGCGAAGTGGCCGTTTCGCTAACCCAGAAACCACTGCATCTCCATAGCTGTAAGCTGTGATTATCGATTCCTAACAAGGCTCTTGGTGATAATAAAGGAGGAGGAGGTCTGTTGAAGGAATTTATGGTGAGCCCCGACGTCTGGGTGTCCTAAAATAGGACGTAGCACCGGTAGTCGCATAGATTTCAGTATGCCGATGTGCTTGGTTTTCCAGCCAGCGGATTGTTTTAAAATCCGACTTGCAGATTCCCATGCCAAAATGTGGGGAACTGAAGCAGGCACATTCCCTTTTTCGACTTGTCCCTGCTTTTTATTTTGCATGCCGAGTTACCTCAGGTCTCCCTACTTAGCGATGTCAGTTTTATTTACGGAATACGGAATACGCTGTGTTATACCCGTTCATTTTCAACCCGTAGTTGTTCGACTGGCCTATCTAGCTTGCTAGATATGTTGATGGGAAGCATGCCTCTTTGTGTAAGTTACTCACATAGCATCCCGGGCCGTCTTATAGTTACTGAGTAATAATGGCGGGAGCATGGCTAATGCCGTTATTAATTAATCCGTATAACACACTAGGCAGATTACAGTGCTTATGTGAAAGGCCCAGACTTCCCGGCCTTCCCAGACCTCCCAGACAGCCAGGCATTTGCCGCAAATCGCATACGGAGTGGTTAGGCATGTACAGATTGTCTTGGAGATGAGGTGTATGCTTCTATTAAGGTGCCATCTGCGGCGCGGATGTACCGGCTACAGGCGAATCGCGTACCGTTGCGTGCAAGCCATGCGCTAACTACATACGCTAGCAGGCAGCGCATGTCGAGGCTGCTAACCGAGTCTGGTTAAATTACGCGCTGCGGAGCGTAAGCTTGGGGTCGCAACGCTCGCGAGAGTCAACCTCTCGATACCTTCACATCATGTACGGAGTACCGCAGAGCACGCCCAAATAGGCCCAAATAGGCATGTGCCAGCAGCCCTGCTTTGCTCTTCCCTTCCCCTGGACACAATCGCTTGTCAAAACAACCAAATCCAGCGTCCAGACGGCGGTTTGTACCGGGCGCGTTGTCCAGCACCTCTTGGTAAGCCCCTCTGCCATGTAATTACCTGGATCCTGCGGGAAATCTCGTGCATATAACACCCCGAGTATATAGATGTACCCATATAATGTACATCGTGTACATGTTTCTTGGTATATCGTCTGTCTGACTGTTGATGCTGCTTCCCAGGAACATCTCTGCTACGTCCCCCGTCACGGAAGACGCCTCTGCCACCAGTGTTGACCGGGGCGTGCTGAAGAGCGCGACACAGCGTGGCTTGCGTTAAGACTGCCGTTGTGCCTTTTGTTCCGATACGATTCCGACGACGCTCCAGCCCGTAGGCATCAGCATGATGAAGTCGCTCAGAATGGCCAGGGTGCTCAGCACCATAAAGCGGAAGAACAATAGCGGTATGTCAACATGGAGTAGAACTCCAGACGTGCTGACCTGGCTGTTCGCTGACTCGGAACATGGCGCTCTCCACGTACAGGCCTCGACGTTTCAGTCAGTTCTGATGACAATAGCCCCGAGGCTATCGCCTGCCGTAACGTCGTACGTCCAGACACGCCTCACCTGCCTCCCCTAATACCAACCATACGCTGTTAAACAAGGACGCTCTTCTGATTGCTTCCCTTGATTAGAAATCCTTTTGCGAATCCAGTGGCCACAATAGCTCCGAGGATGAGGTCATCTACCTGCCAGCCATTGTCGAAAACGCCGAATCCTCACCGGCTGCGGCCAAGCAATGCGCCGATATGATACGCGATTACCTGAAGAAAGATTACATCACGAGGCCCGATATTCAGTACAATGCCCTCATGCTCACCCGCATTCTCGCTGAGAACCCTGGCCTCACGTTTACCAAGAACCTCGACCAAGAATTTACCAAGACTGCCAAAGATCTACTGAGGAATAAACGCCATGGCAAGGTGCAGCAGATACTGATGGAGACGCTGGAGTTCTTCGAAACTACGAAATTCTACGATGACGCGTTAACACCCCTGATCGAAATGTGGAAGAAGGAGAAGGAGAAGGCGACGAAGTCGTCATCCGGGGTATGCTAAGAAATGACAGTCCCATTTGCGCGCTGTTGGGCGTAGCTCCAGAGATCATTACTAACTATTTGCAACAGGCGCCGATTCAATCGTATCTGCATCGACAGCCGACGGCGCCGCCGCCGCCACAACAACAACAGTGGCAGCAATGGCAACAATGGCAACAACCGCAGCCTCAGATGTCGCATGTCATGACAGCTCCCCCAGTTGACCGCCATTCACAAAATTACTTTGCGCGCAAACAACCAACTAACCGACTTCCTGATCCTGTCGAGCTAACTAGTCGCCTAGAAGAGGCCCGCACATCCGCAAATCTTCTACAGCAAGTCGTGACAAATACGCCTCCGGCAGAGGTGCTCAGCAATGACCTCATCAAAGAGTTTGCAGAGCGTTGCCAGAGCGCTAGTCGCAGTTTGCAGGGATACATGACCTCGGACAATCCGACACCTGACAACGACACGATGGAATCGCTCCTCGACACCAACGAACAATTGCAAGCCGCCTTGAACCTTCACCAACGTGCCATGTTAAATGCTCGGAAAACCGTCACCTCCGCAGCTGCTGACGACGGTGACCTCGTGAGTTTGGGTGAGACGCAATCAATCCAAGACCGACTCGAGAATTCGAGGCGACCTTCACCCGCCGGTGCTGGCCTAGGCATCAGTTTAGCGTCGGGTTCTGGATCAAAGAGGGAGACGAATGGGAAGGGCAAGGGACGAGAGTACGAACCGCTTCCGTACGCTGGATCATCAGCTGGGCCATCGAGGTCGCGTACTCCTGCCGAGGATGATCCGTTTCGGGACCCGGATGAAGTTGCGGGCTCAAGTGCAGCTGGCCCATCCAAAGACCCGTATCTAGACATGGAACCCAGGCTCCACTTTGAGCCCTTTCACCCTGGGTTTGGTTCTACACCAAGCTACATGGGCAGGCAAGAGAGCGCAATTGGCAAGGAAGCCAGTAGGTGAACTCCTCAAACTGTTTCCTTTTGCAGTTCATTGCCCAAGCCAGCAGCAGCCAGAATACTCTACGTTCTCCGGAAGGGTAATCGCTGATCAAATGCTACTCACTAGTGCATGGCGCTGTTGAGGATTCTTCATTTGGAAAGGCTACTCATGTAGAATCTGGACGACATGCAGAAAACAGTGACAATGACAGCCTATATGGCGCTTCACCGCCAAACCAGGAGCCTATCTACCGGTACTAGGCTGATCGGGAAGTGAGTGCAAAAAACAAAACAAAAATGCTGCTGTAAACGAGATCAGTACGCCTCATAACGCAGGGAGAGTGCCGCAGCGTTTGGGGGAGCCGGAGGATATCTGATACCACATTTCTTTTCCTTTGTTT
This sequence comes from Xylaria intraflava, assembly GCA_022385655.1. NCBI lineage: Eukaryota > Fungi > Ascomycota > Sordariomycetes > Xylariales > Xylariaceae > Xylaria > Xylaria intraflava. Next base: position 64,654 of record MU279874.1, on the reverse strand, counting down.
TAAAGTAATGGGTACGTTCAAGAAAGGTGGTGATGGGCAAAGAAGAGGGCTTATGAGAGCGAAGCTAGATACCTGTTGATATCATGATGTATTTTATATCATGGGGGAGACAAACCTGTACGAACAATGGACAAAGCGAAGCGAGGCATATGTAGCACATTTCATCAACTAATTTGCAGCTTGTTTATCTTGGAAGGGATTTTCATTTGGCTGCAGCTTTACAAGCCGATGGTATCTACCTACCTCCGTTCACGACCGTGGTGGAAGCAACTGCGAGAGTACGGTATACATGAAGGGTGGACGACTGGATAGTTCGTACGTGTAGCTTGCAGAAGTTTGACAAGCGGTAGGGAGATAACCGATCATCTGGGAAAGCAAGCAGACAACGTTATGCTTGCTTGACAAGGCTTCAATACCTACCTGGTCTATTCCGTATGTTGATTATCATTCTCTCTCTCCTTTGGCGGTGACGTTTGCATCTCGCACTTGTACTGAGATCCCTATTCCCTACGTCCTAATCTTGTCATCGGCTAAAGTCTGGCACCTCTTCGCTTTCCGGTGGGAATCTACCCTCGCCAGCGAAACACCGTCGAGTTGGACCGCGGATTAGAGAACTTCTTCGCCATTCTTTGATCAACTGTTGGCGTCGACTCCATCAAAACATGGTGTTTTGCGAGGTGGAAGCCATGCACGATGGGCAGTTGACGATCGCATAGGGGATAGATTTTCGGTTTATAAAAAGATAAAGTGAATCAGTTATGAAGGAGAATAGCTACCGACATCCCGGCGGAATGACGGAAATCGAAGCAGACGCCACCGCGAAAATATCAACATGAGAAACTTGGCTTTTGAGCAACATGGCGGGTGAGATAACGCCGCTGAACAACGTCCGCGGAAACCACGCGGCAACGCTTCGTTACAGCCGAGATACCAAATGCAACCATGCGGATGCACGGCGTGAATTAAGTGTCTCCAATCGACTCGGCCTTATTGATTTCAGGGGCTTCCTCTTTTTCATGCACTTATTAAGAACTTACTAACCGGCGGGCTGGAGAGTCTTATTCGCCCAGTTGGGGCGTCCGGATCATTTCCATTCTCCGTCCAATAGGATAGATATGTCTCAGGCTTGAATGTCAAGAATAGGTATGGACCCCGTCTCGACCCCCCGTGCAAACACACAGCCGGTCTTTGACTACCTAATATCCAACCTCGACGCCCACTATACGCCGCTTAGTTCGTGAGGATGCCTTCATACATTGTACGCTGACGCCACGTAACCCCCCCCCCCCCCCCCCCCCTTTAAACCCAACATCCAAATCACGTAGATAGAGGACCGCACTCACTGCCCAAGTAGCGCCAGAGACGCGACGACGTCACTACTACGACTACGAGACTTCGATACAGATCATCATCGACCTAAGCCGAAAGCTGCCTGGGAAACTCGAAAGAGAGACAGAGGAGCGACGCGGTGGGGGTCGAGCACGCACCGTCTACCGTGCCAGGCGTTCTCAACTCTCAGGACGCAACACAATCCAGCGCTGTGCGCTGGTGCACTGGAAGCGGACGGCGATAGATAGTGGTGGTGGCGCACGGGGGTTCTTGTGTCATGAGTTTTGGGCTTGTTTCTTATCATCAGCCGTAGCCTCGGGACGATCATCTCGTATACCTATTAAGTGCTGCACTCTTTTCTGCCGGCTCACCTCACCTCGCTCAATGAGAGTAGATAGTGAGCTTGTGAAGTTACTTCGTGTTTTTTCCGCGCAACTTGTCCCCCGCCCAGTCTCCTCTACAGAGCGTGCATACTCACATATGGATTAACCTCAACAATCTTCCATCAAGCCGAACCCCAAAGCGCCCGCTCCACTCTCCCCATCGACAGGCAGATAGAAGACCCAGCGATGAGTCAACTGCCAACTTGCCACTACTTCGGATTATATTTCTCCTTCCAGATCCTGCGGGGAACGTGTCAAGTCAGTATCCATCGCATTGAAACAGCTAGTTACTAGTATCGCGTCCGTCGTCCTTGCACGTATGACGCTGCTTGGTGCGATGCAGAGGCCATCGCCGACCGGGCCCGAGATATGCTGGCTTGGCTGTGCTGTGGCAGAGGGGAAGACACAGGACAGAAGTGGGAAAAGTTCCCATGCAGTGTGCTGTGATCGGGCGCACCTGAGACGCTGGTCTCCGGGGACGAGAATGGGTCCTCGATTAGGCGCAGCGAATGCGCTCTGAAAACACTCGTTTTCGGTGCAAAGTAGGGCTTTGGTTGGCCCGTCAAGTCGACGCCCCAGGCCAGTAAGATGGGACGGGATGACAGAGTGCAGCGAGAGGCAGGCCGCAGACATGCGACCTCGTGGAGACGGGCAGGGAGACGGGGCAGGGAGACGGAGCACGACGGAGCATTGGCTTATGGGGACGGAATCAAAACCGCACGGATACCGTTTATCACGTTAATTGGTCAATTGCCCGCTTTAACCGTACCGCGCGAAACGGAGATGCGAAAATAACGAAACGAGGCGAGTAGCGTGCGCACGCCGCACCCTATCAGCGGCGGTGCGTGCAAGTCATTTGAAACAGAGGCCAAGCTGTGGTCTGCGGCTTGTGCCCTGGATGCACAGCGTAGATCGCATGTGCATGCGTGAGAATCATGCTGGGAGAGCGAACGGGCCAGCGAACGGGACAGCGAACGGGACAGCGAAGCTTCACAAGCAACGAGCTGGTGCATGCGCGAAAGGGTGGGGGAGAGTGGCAAAGGAAAATAAAATGGCCTGCTTACCAGGTGTTCCCGAGTGTCTTGCTCCCGTTCTTCTCCGCCAGCCGGTAGTAACTTGCCGCTTGGAACTATTAAAATAGTAACCATTTCAGTTAGCCATGCAGTCTCATTAGCGCTCCCTGGGAAACTCAAGACGGAAAACCCTGGGACAAAGGAAGTATAGTGGTGTGGGATCCGATTTGCCGGACCAGAGGGAGTGAGCTCAGTAAACGCTCTAGCTCTCCGTTTGCCTCTGAGTTGATGCCCAACACCGATCCTAACTCGAACAACTAAGCCCCAAGCTGACGAGCTTACGACCTAGGTGCCGCGCCGAGAACCCAGGCTAGCGAGAACCGAGTGGCGGCAGTGGTGGCAGCAGGGAAGAGCAAGCTGATAAGCCACGACATTTGTCATCTGAGGCTTCTCGACACAAATGAGTCCTCGTGTTGCTGGTATTCTTGAGGTCTAGCCAGCCGGAGATGCCGGTCCATGAGCTCTCAAGATCTGATATGTGATGGGACTACGAATCTGCCTTTGTGCCTGATCAACATACCTTGTCCTTCTTACATCCGAATCCTTCGAGATAGCACCATGCAGTCTCGTTAATGGCATCTGTACCGGAGATTTAGTTAGCGAATCCACTGGCCTTCCCGACCTTCGCAAGGATTGTGACTCAGAAATTGCTGGCATGATGGGTGGGTTGATGGGGGGACTGCGCAACTCACCATTATCTCCAAGGTTTGCTGCCGTCTCATAATACTACCCAACACACTCTTTGTCAGTCGTCGTAGAAACAGAGGACCTCGTGTTATAATCGAGTAGAATCAAGGTGGCAACTAGGTTGAAGGATCATCTGACTTGGCCTTCAGAGTCATTTAATCCATTCGACGTTTCCATGTCCATCTATCTAATTCTTTTGATCGTACCGGTTCGAAGATGCGGGAGAAAGGCCAAGAGTGAGAGAAATATTAGCAGAAAACATACTTGCTTTGCGGCAACTGGATCTTTCGCAGTGCCCCAGCCGTGGCGAAAACAGTTAGCGAGCTCGAAGATGGCGAGAACCAGCTCCCCCTTGGCCGCACCGCCTTTTTTGCTGCCTGCTTTGAGCGCCATAGACTCAACGGATGCCGCGTTTGATGCTGCCGCCGAAAGGTAGGTAACGGCACGCTCGAGATCGGGCTCACAGCCCCAGCCGTGCCTGTATAGATTTTATCGTCAGCTTTTAACAAGCGCCCACGATCGCATTATGTGAATGGTCTGAGTCTGAAATCTTTCCTGCTTTCCCGGAGTCTTGTAGCCCAGGTGAGTCCACCCAGTCGTATTGTCGCCCGTTTTCTCTTGTTCTTGATGTTTCTGTCGCACACAAGATCTTCTTTTTATTGTTCCTTTTCAATGAACAGGAAAGGAGAAAGATGTCGTTGTGGACTCTTCGACACGTTCGTCACTGTACGAAAACTACCGATGACTAACCTCAGCGCCAGGCCGTATAAAACCTGACTTAGGGGATTGTTCGCACCATACGGATCAGCGAGACGCCCGAATAGCTGTGTCGACCTCTCGAGGTCCCCTTCCTCGTGCAGTCGAATGGCTTCTTGTATATTTTGATCAATATCCTGTGCCGGGACAGCACCGCCGAAATTCCTAGACGATGTGTCCAGGTTGCCATCTCCACCAGCCACACCACCGAGATTTCCATGGGAAGCCGACGGCGATATAGCGACGCTCTGTGGCCTGGTCTTCTGACGCGCTTCATTTGTGGTTGCGAGCATGGTGGCGCGCTTCTCCCATTGGGTGTCTTCGGTGGATGGGCCGTCGGGTGTGTTTATCACGTTGATCTGGGGTAGATCCTCTGGCACGTACTCGGATGTCCTGGGCACATGGCGAGACAGGCCCAGACGCTGCGACAGGCGACGGTTGTCCTTTTTGGTAATAGCGTTGTTCTCGCCATCGCTGTCACCAGAGACGGACAAGAAGCTGCTACCACGCGACCGTGGGCGGAATATATCCAAACTGCGGCGTGATTTGGATGGCGTAGACGACCCCGAATCGCGCGTGCTCAGGTATCGATTGTTCTCGCCTTGACCCAGAGGATAGATGATCTCGCGCGTGTTCGTGTTGGAGCGGATGAAGGTGAAGTCGGGTCCCTCGAGCTTGTTCAACGTCTCGGAGTAGGCTGCATCACTCTCGCCGAGCTTGTCTTTCTTCTTAATCAGGTCGCGAAGCCCCATCATTGGCAGTCTACCATCCAGCCAATAATCAATCCCAAGGTAGGCGGAAATTGGTGGTCGTAATTGGAAGCCCTAGACGAGAAGACCGGGAACGGCCAGGAGCGAACAAAGGGGAATGGGAGGAATAGTGATGTAGTATTAATTATAGTAGGTATATGTCGATATGTTTAGATTGACGTCTGTCAGTATATATCATGAGCGTCATATGCTAAATTAGAATGCATGTGGCTTCTTCGTCAAACCGGTGAAGAGGCCCATTTCAAGTAGCAGACGGAATCCAGCAGCACATCTTGGCTCGTTTACGCGCCCGTCCTAGTCGTGGTGGATAACAGCGTAGGCCCATTGGGGGTGGCTCGGCGCATCCCTAGCTGAAGACGAAAGCATCAGGCTGTAGGTAGGTAGGTAGGTTAGGTAGTCCTTTGTCTGAGAGAGCTGTGCATTCCCAAGCACACGTGGATTGAGCACATAACACGTTACTCGCCCGGATGAATGTCGGCTCATAGACTTGCGGGGAGGGACCACCGGTAGTTACCTACCTACTTAGTATTACCTAAGTAACTCACAATTCTCTTACAGCCCTTCATTGCATACCGGGTTACAATGGTTACAAGAGGATATTAACTATGCCTGCCGGTATAATGCCACCGAGGGTCTGCGTACAGATCCGTATACTGGTAAGTACGGGTCGGGGTTTAATACAGGCGTGGATGGTGCTTCGTAGGAGTTGCTAATTGTAACTGTTCCTGAAGCCAACTTTCATACCGAGTGGTACGTCCGTATATAGATAGAATATAGAATATATTCAAAGAGCTTTGCTAGCCGGGCACCCCCCCCCCCCCCCCCAAAAAAAAAAAGCTTACCTACCATCTACCTATAGAAGTTCCATACCGAGAAAACCGTGCCTGTACGGTATCACATGTACAAACGGAATGTACGGTGGCACCGCAGTTGAACAAGGCTGCCTGAGTACCTAGGTAGGTACAGAATACTTAGGTGGTACGTATAATCACCGTCTCACCTCGGGTACCAGTCTTACGATGTCTGGTATCTACATGACATCAAATGGCATAAGAGCGACAGCCTGGAGAAATCTTTTATTACTACTTTGGCCTCAAGCCATATAAACACTGTCCAGTCAATCCGTCTTTCTGTCTTGCTTGCTTTCGTCTCACTCGGTGCCTTCTGTTTAAGTTGTCGATAGCATGTTTGAACGAGCCTAGCAGTCCTGGACTCTCAGTCGGTTTTGGATATCACGGCCGTATTGAGGTCATGGCATCCAAGCCGCTTATTTGCCACCGTTATCTATCCTCAAGGCAGATCGCAACTGCGATCGCATCTGTCAGGCCATTTGTTTCTGTCTTTCTCCTCCCCTGTTTTTTTTTTTTGCCTTCAAAAGACGGAATAGCCAAGGGCGGATCCATGCCAATAGCTGGGAAAGAAAAGCACAAGTCCTAGGGTACTTAGTGTACCAGGTAGCGTGCCACTCAGTTTACCGGGAGAGGATACCTACAAAGTTAGTAGCAAGTGAAATGTCATGTGAAACCGATGAAGTCTTTTTGTTCAGCAAAACCCAGGTCGAAGTCATCGTGACCAATGAACTCTTCGACCTCATCTGAATCCACATCATCGCTATCCACCACGTCCTCATCTTCACTAGACAAATCCTCCGTATCTTGCGGGGATGCACGCTTGCTTGCTTTGCGGAGAATACTTGCCCTTTCAATATGAGGTCGCTTACAGCCCTTGAGTTTACAAACGCCTTTGTTGCTAAAGTCGGGACATTCGAACACATGGCGGTCGGGACACTGGGCACCCTTTTCGCAATATCCGTAGATGCCAAACGTTCGGCAGACTGGATCGGCCGGGGAATGCTCAGCATGAATGTACGAACATGAAGGGTTGTTGCAGTTCCCGTTGGCGTAATGCATACAAAGGGGAGTCCGCTCTTCGGTAATTTCGTGCGATAGGTCGCAATTGTCGCCTTTGGGACAGTCACCCTTTACAAGCCAATTTTTGCAGATAGCTGTCTGAGAAATATCGTGGACATATCGACAAGTTGGACCTTTTGGACAAATACCTGGGGCTAGCGTTAGTGTGTATTTCAGGGGGGCTTACCACATCGCCTCTGTAGAGATAATGAGGTGTGCGTTTTATGTGGCTGAAGGAAGACGATACCGGTCCATGAGAAGGCTTTGCATTTCTCGTTGACTTTCTTGACGTTACCGGCACGCCTATAACCATGTTAGAATCGAAATGGAACAAGTCTGGCTAAGACGTACCGCCGAGCTTGCACTACTCCATGTCGTACAAGATTGCCATTCTTCGTGCGATAGAATTTGACACCAAACAAGGAGGTCACTTTGGGGATGGCAGTAAGCGGGTTCAAGTCATCTGAAAAGAAAAAGACTGATTAGCAACGACACGATTGGGTATCCACATGGAACGCACTAGGAGCCTTAACGAGTTTGCTTCCCTGCTTGGTAACGTGAAAGCGGACACCATCAACCTCCACCTCGTATCGCGAAACTGGTTTGAAGTTAGATGATGCAGCCATACTATCGCCGCCAGCTTGTCGCATGTTTCTAAAGAAGGTGGTTTTCTCTCGACGATCTTTCTCGAGTTGCTTCTGTCTAACCGTTTGTTCAATTGCTTGCGCCCTTTGTAGGGACTCCCGCTCGTAGACATCACGGTTAATCAATTGCAGATGACGGTCCGTCTTGGTCACCCAAGAGGGTGTTGTCGCATTCGGAGGCTGGTTCTCTTCGCCGGAAGCAGTGGACTGTGTCCCCGGATTGAGAACAAGGGTCTTGTTGCGATGTGTGGGCGTAAATCTACCCCGGCCAGCACGGTAGGCTTGTTGAGGATATGGAGCCGATCGGTGATACGAGCCTCTACCACTGGAAGGGTAATCCGAGCCTGGAATTCCAATAGATTAGTGAGTGTACGTCTAGCGAAGTGGTGTGTGGGCTCATGGGAGACGTACCATAGTTGGCGTTGTTGTACTGCGCTTCCTTGTGACGATTGATGCGACCTAGAGTACGGTGAGCAACAGAAATCGGGAAACGTGACGAACGACGGATAGAGTAACACACTGGTGAGTTTGCTGATCCGGTCTTTCAGCGCTTCATCTTCTGCTGTAGACATATTGACGACTGCTAGCTGGACGATAACGTTATGCGAGTTAGAAGGTGCACAATCCCTCACGAAACCTCAAATGTAGTTGAAAAATGAAACACCCGTGATCGGGGGCTGGGGAGCCTGCTTGGTATATATGGATGCGGGAGAATGAGGGTGAATAGAGGTATGCAGCGAGTTGATGCGTTGTGTAGGATGTAGAAGTGTTTGGCCGACGTCCTCTTGGGGATGGGGCTCGGGGGACTATTGCCTACCTACCTAGTAGGAGGAATGGGTGAGAACGACGAGCGACGAGCGACGGGGGACGGGGGGCGGGAAACGGGAGATACTTGTTGTGGAAGGGGATAGTCACCGTGAATAACAAAGAGATAAATGGATAGGCAGGGAGAGGATGGCGAAAATAGCAGTTGCGTCCCGCAGAATCAGTGATTCTCTCCGTCTCTTTCACCGTGAATGCCTTTTCTTTCTGCGCTCCTATTCCCCGTTTTCTTGCTATGGGCCGCGACTATGTCGTCACTCGGCGATGTAGCTGCAGGGCGCCCGTCAAGAAAAAAAGGATCAAGGAGTGAGATGACCAATATCTGTTCTCGTAGGATCTATTTGCCTCTCGATTGCCGTCAAGATTGGTGCGTGTTTAATACCGACAGGCGGGTATGATGGAATGTAGGAAAACAAAAACAATGACCTTGGTGGGTTTGCTTTGCCGCTTACGTGACAACAAGGTACCAGGAAGCCGAAGCATTACCTAGTAGTGCACCCAATGGGCGGCACGAGTGGTTACAAACTCAGTCGGTGCCGTATCAGGGCCATATCACGTGACCGATAACATGGCGATAAGCTCCGTGCGTACCTGGTACCAGGAGGTAATGCATTTACATCTGTATATACATACGTTGCTCGGCCACCCCGCCTATCGAAAGGAGATGTGTCCGTTATCGTTCACTGGAGAGGTGTGGTGGCCGAGCAACTCAATAGGCCGAGCAATCGGGTTTGGCAGCACGTACTGAATGTACCAGGTAATGCGCCTGCCTCAGTCAATTCTAAAGTTATGCCTAGTACGAAGTACAATCGACGTCATACGCTACGATAAGGTCCCCAGTGCGACATACAGTGTAAATACGCCAAGTGTCTTATCTACGAAGCAGAGCAGCTGCAAACGGATGTCAGCATCAAGGCAAGGCTGAGGCGCTGTACAGTGGTAGTGCCTGCCCGTGCACAGGCCATACTTAGCACTCTGCAGGTACCTGTTCCGTACCTGCCTTCACATGAGTTACCCGCGACGCGGCATAACTACCGGGTACCTCTGGATGTACCCGTCATTCAGTGCAAACCTGCTGAACCGCATTACCTTCAAGTTCCCTGTTCCCTATTCCCTATTCCACCTTTGCATCGAACCTGTCCCGGCCATCAAGAACGTAGCGAGCGCCGTCAATAGGGCCTAGATGCGCCATTGAAACATCCGAGGTCTCTACTTTCAATACTACTATTTCTACTCCCCAAGTCAAGATGGCATCAGTCAAGACAGAGATCAAGCCCGATCCCGCCATCAAGCATGATCCCGCGATCGAAGCCGACACCATGGACTCTATTCCCGGCGTAATGTCCGATGAGGATATGTACGAAGACGCCGGCGACCTCGAGTTTGTCGATTTGAACCCTGCCACGAACCCTACTGCAGCCGATATTTACCTGGCACACGTGCCCAAGTACCTTCATAATGCTTGGGCTCATATTGAAGATGATGAAGAGATACGCATAGGGACTGTGCGCAAATGGATCGAAGTAGGGAGAGATGGCCGGCAGACCGTACGTCCCATTTAATCATCCGCTGCTGAAACGAAGGAGCTGTGTTCAGCCTAACTATGATGTTTAGGAAAGGATGGCATTACTGTTGGACCATACGAAGCCTAACCACCAGGCAATTCCGAAAGAGTATACTCTAGAACCAAAAGATCTAGATTTGGCCAACACCTTCCTATTCACCGAACAGGACCTTCCCGGTTTCAAGTCGAAATCCCATGGAGCCAACAGCAATCTCCCTCCCTATCTACGCCGCAGGCACGAACAGCAGCAGCAGCAGCAACAACAACAGCAACGTCCCGATGACAAATCACAGCCAGAAAACGGCGTGAAGAAAAACAAGTATCAACCTCGATATAGGAAGGCCATTCCAAGTATGTTGCCCAGTTATACCCCCTGACGTCCCGGCACTAGCATTCGTGCTAACGCCTGGCATAGAGAAAACCACCTTGACCGGGAAGTTTCGCCGCGAAATAAACTGTTTGCCGGTTTGGACAGATGAAACGAAACATATCCTGAAAACGATGAGTGATGATGCAATGAAACCCAAGGTTGCAACGAGTATCGTCAAATCCTTCGATCCAAGCGGTGTTATTCAGGCTGGTGCACATGTGTCGAATGATCGATTTAGCAACCTCGTAGTAAGTATATTATATGATCATTTTTTCAGCGTAGGAAACTAATGATCCGTACAGCGCACGGCCCCGGAGAACATCAAAAAGAACAAAAAGCAGAAGGAAGAGAAATCTGCCCGGATGCCGCAGAGCGAGCTGCGCGACCGTATCTTCGAGTGCTACGACAGATATGCCTACTGGTCCCTCAAGGCTTTCAAGCAGACTTTGAATCAGCCCGAAGCATGGTTACGCGAGAATCTAGAAGAGCTCGCCATGCTGCACAAAACCGGCCGCTTTGCCAACTACTGGGAACTAAAGCCAGAGTACAAACGACTCAACGTACAGTCCGTCGAAGGCGCACCCCCGAGTCCGGAGCCGAACGACTCAGACTTCGATGGTGACGACGACAATATCGAGATGGAAGACGTTGTGAAACTGGACGCAGAATAACGAATGGCTGGCAAGGGAGTTACACAACAAGAACATGGCGTCGGTGTTTGGCGGGCTCTGCCCGGGGTTTTCTAATTTTCTGTTAATTAACTGTACAATCAAAGATACCCCATGCTGTATTATGATCCGTAGGGCACTATAGGGAATGACAGCGATTCTTGCTACTGGAATCGTGCCTTGTCCTCACATTCCAAGCAAGCACGTAGACCAAGAGCAGTACCGTACATACCACAACCTCATCCATCAATAGGTACTATTGAGTCGATAGAGGACAAGATCCTTTGTATTTGTTCGGGATGCCGAGCAAACCTGCGGCCCCACATTTTATTTTGTTCAAGCTGGGTTCGAAACTTTATGATTATCTACATTCGGTACTATTATTTCAGAAACCTACAACACAAGGTGTCTACCTTTGCAATTCCATCGAGCGGGCGAGTGGGCTGATAGCTACCCCAGCTTCCGCCGGCTGGTGTGAATGGGCCCCGAAAATGAGCATCTTCCTAGACTTCGACAGCACGATCACAACCGAGGACACAGTGACGCAACTAGCCAATTTCGCGCTGCGCTTCCACGAGCTGCGCGATCAAGGTCGGGGTGTTCCATCCGCATCCACCCCGACGCAACCCCATGACGGCGCCACCGGTTCATTGGCTGCGGGCCGGGAGACGCGAGATCTCTCGTCCCGCTGGGATGATGTCGTCCGCGCCTACCTTGCCGACTACAAATCCCACGTGTCGTCGTACGTGCCGTGCGCGGAGGACCGGGTGAGCGCGGAGGCCGAGATCGCCTTTTTGCGCTCGCAGAGGCATGTCGAGACGAGGTCGCTCGGCCGCATTAACGAGTGCGCGCTGTTCCGGGGCATCAGCCGGGATGCCTTCCGGGAGGCGGGGCGCGAGTTGGTGCGCAATGGCACGGTGCGCCTCCGGCCTGGCTTCGCGGGGTTCGTGCGCGCCGCTCTCCGGAAGGGGTGGCGCGTCCATGTCGTATCGGTGAACTGGTCGGCGGCGTTCATTGAGGGCGCCTGCGGATTTACCGAGGGGGAGATGCGTGTCGTCGCGAACGAGGTGCGCGAGAGTGACGGGGCTGTGCTTGGGCCGGGCGAGGCGTTACTATCAGCGTATGGGGACGGGAGACGAGACGCGGAGCGCTGCGAGCAGCCGGGTAGGAACATTACGAACTCGCGTGATAAACGCGATGTTGTTCGGGCTGTGATGCGCAAGCAAGGCGTGGACGGGGAACCGTTCGTCTACTTCGGAGACTCGACTACGGATCTGGAGTGTCTACTTGAGGCATCGCGAGGCGTTGTGATTGCGGATGACGAGCGGTCGACGCTGATAACGACCCTAAGGAGGATTGGGAGGCGGGTGCCCCACGCGCGAGATGCCGACCGCGGCGAAGACTTGGTATGGGCCTCGGACTTTGAGGAGATCATGGCGAGGCTCGAGTTTCACGTCAAATGAAATACATGATGTATACTCCGTTGTGGCGCGAAGCACTGGTACGCAATACCTGTGTTCGCCCGCTTCCAGTAGTTCGAGGTTCGCCGGTGCACCTCCGGTAGGTGAATTCGGTATCTATATTAAGTTTTTATTGTTTTCTCGGGTTCTGTATTCCCGGTTGTGCTGGTCTGCTGAGGCAATCCTGGAGTTTGGTCTCGCGGCCGTCATGCATTTAGGATATCCGCTTCTCGACCCCTCGATCCTTTGTCAAACATCGAAAGCAGCTAGAAAATAGAGCATTTTGGGCGAGGGGTTCGAGACGAAATTATTGGCGATACAGAAGGGCGGCCGCAGGATCATAGTGGGACGCAGCGAGCTCGTGGTCCATGACATCGCGGCGTTCAAGGGACTCTCTCGTGTGTGCCAGCTCTAATCGGAGAATTGACCCGAGAAACACAGTCGACGGGACCGTGGGCATCGTGGATCATGTCGTGAGCCGCTTTTGATATACCAGGGACGAGTATGCTCAGTCTTATATACGGGTCGTGCGACATGCTTGTGTACTCAGTCGAAGAGAAAACGAGGTGAGCATGACATACCGGCATAAGAAATATATTCTCCACGCTTCGGGCGGGAATCGGATAGGTTGGGTGCATAGGCAAGTCTGAGTGCCACTTAGGGCAGCGAAAGTATAGGAGATAGTGAAGTGTCTGAACGCCCAAATGCCACAGATATGGTCAATTTCCGTACGTCCACTCATCACCGGCGATCATACATGTTTCGAAGAATATGTTGCAGAATGAATCGTGAGCTAGCATCATATTTGCTATGGGATTCGCCTTTGGTATGTCCTCTACGTTTGAAATAGTCACGAGGATTTCTTGTGTGCTGCTTGAAACTCGGAAAAGGGGCGGGAAGGGAACAATATTAATTAGTCGCACAAAGAGAAGCAACTATTATTCACAACGGCTTTGATCCGGGATACGAGTTTCACACTCTCTCGCCTTGTTTGTACTCTGTCGGCCTGTATGAGAGCGTACTCATGCCCGCCGCCCACCGGATTGCACCGCAGGACCCGTGATGCCTTCACTGTGTCACTGGGTGCATTTCTTTTCTATGGAGCGGCGGCTATAATACAGAGAAAGCGGTTATTCCTAGGTTGGAATGCATGCCGCACGTGCTCGTTCGGCTTTTTCTCTCTTGTTCTCATTTATTCCAGTCCCTTTTCCATGCTGTGTACAATGGACATACGTAGGTATGTATGAGGAATAAAACGCGGGGCGGCACGTTTGGGTGGTGCAACACGTTGTTCTTCAGGGCCGCCAGGATTCCAATAGGGCTGCTGGCCAAACTTCGATGCGTTGTTTTAGTGACTGGGTCACAGCTTGGTCTGGTGGTCAAGATGAAAGCAATGGCGTCGGCAGGTCCACGTCTTCGGAATGGCGCAACCAACGGGATTCCGGCTCTATTCTGAGGCGAGTGAGCAGTAATAAAATACCTTGACATGTTCGAGGAAGTCGAGAATAGAAAGTACAGCCATTTTCTTCAAATTGGGTTCGTCGTAGCAAACTCATCAATTGTGTCTGTCTAACTTTCTCTCATTCACTCTACCGCTCTCACCAAGGATCATCGACCCAGCTACTTGTTTCCGTCGCATACTACCGCATTCTTGTTCTTTATTGGATACATTGCGTTATGGCTGGATGGGCCCCGAATTCCTGGCCGCAGCGCCCGTTGAAAACCCCATGCCCGGCGCATTCTTACCATTCTCCAAACCATCAGCAATATGCTCACTTCATGTATGAGCACCTACTATACTCCCCCCAGTCCCCGAATTATCAGCAAGCATGTTCCGCTCCATCGTCATATCCTATCTCACCACATATCCCACGTACTCGTACGTTCCCAAGCTACAATCATCCGCCGCCTCGATACCTGTTTCCGAATCACCCAGCGGCCTTGGGATGTATTACCGGTCATCCCAAGGGGCCGCAATATACCGGGTCGCGGCGCGCCAACCGAAAGATGCTTCCAGCCCATGAATGCGCGAGTATCCTAGGTGTTGAGTTGGAGGAGCCCGAGGAGCCACTGCCAAACGGCGCTTTACTATTGGAGAAACTTAGCCGCCAGGAGGGCCCCTCTCATATTCCACACCAAGACCTTCTCGATATGTTTCAGTATCTTTACGGCAGCATGTTAAAATCTGTCGAACGCATAGTCGAACACTGGCTCCGCGATAAAGTCACATGCAAAGGGGCCGTTCGCCGATTCGACGAAAGAAAGGGCTGGAAGGTGTGCGATTCGCGGCTGCTGGTAGAAGGGGAAAACTTCTTTTGCGCGCCTTACATCGAAGTGGTTTTCGCAAATCTGCCACATCTCACAACGATAAGAGAACTCATCGAACTTATTCGGACTCACTGCCTTCCGCGCGAGGAGCATATGCAGCCCGCATATAAGTTTAAAGATCGAGAATCTTCTTGGAAATTTGAGCCCGGCGTGGTTTACCTAACGGTCGACGCAGAACATCTCATTGCGAAGCCAGTCATCAGGCAACTCGATCATGGCAGGACTGGTCACCATGGAGGGCAACGAGGCAGCCGACACCATTATAAAGAAATCGAATACCACCACGATGATAACGAGGGAGGGTGTATGGAGATGAGCCTCGGCGGTTGCCCTAAGGAACTACGGTATATCGGGAGATATGCCCGAGCTAGTTCGAAACGATGCAGAGACGTCGTTAGGAGCTTGTCAGTCAAGCACTTTGGGCTCGATTCGATGGTGTGGACTGAGATCGAAAACCTTGAATTTCGATTTAATAATTGGTATCCTTTTGGTAGCGCCGACGAAACATTTGGCTTGACAATCACGTCGCGAGAGATTGTCGAGTATCATCGCAACGATGCCGCCGACGGCGCCAAGAGTGGTACCAAAGAAAGACGAAAATCTAGTCATGAAAGGTCTTCTCGCGAGCTACATGATATTGCTCCCACTATACGCATAATCTTCCCAGTGAATCGAATACAATCCGCGGGAGACAAGGACAATGAGGACGGCATTAGTGAGCCTTTAGTGAAATTTGTGGAGGAAGTACGGAGCAAGTTGTCAGAGATTTCTACTTCTTATGGTCAGTTCGCAATCCTCATTTTCTGGGGCGAAGAAAACATGGCAGACTGGTTTGGCCCTGAGGTGGTCTATAAACCCACGGGGGATGGCGAGAAGTATACATCAAGCACAGAGGGGTGTGGAAAATGACAAAGGGGCAAAAGGAAAAAAAAGCCAACAAGGAAAGGCCATAAAATGAAAATTAAGGTGTGAAAAGGAACCTGTACGGACATTACTTGTTAATACCTATTACCTTAATAGCTAATCAAAAGTCATCGATGGCTTTTACTGTGAAATTGTGTTGAGAGACATGAGAGTTCCATATTCCGTACACTCTGGGCAGACAGCACATAATGAACGCAGGCCATCGTCGACAGTACTGTTTGTTGGTTGAGAATTGGAGACAGATGAAGCTTGCAAACACAGAGAAATTTACTAAGCCACCTGCACAATGGAGGAGCTATGCGATATAGGAATAATCCAACTTTCGAGAATAAAAGAACCCGCGCTCCTGATCGGATCTGATGGATATGAGAATATTCCTGGCTGGCGGTTCCTGTACCTGCCCGAGTACCTATTTTGCCGCAACGCGGTCAAATCGGGGTATTGTTCTTCCGTAGTTGGGCCGGACCGGACAATATTCCGAAGATTGGTCAGTCATGATACCTGGTAAAATGCCTTGCAGGATACCTCCTACGGATAACTATACCCAAACCCAAACATGCCGTAAAGTCTGACAGCTGGATAGTTTCTTACGACAACATACTGTAAGAGTAAATTGGGAGACTCCTCGAAAACTCATCAGAGCTAGATCGGCATTCCATTTACTCCCGATAGGCTTTCTATGCAACATCAAACACGTTATGGCCATTGTTTCGACCGACGTCATATTCTAGTATTGCGACGTTCAAAGCCCAACGCATGTCTAGCTGAAGCTGACACCTGTCGGAGTAACCACCATAAAACCGACCAGGCCCCATAGAAAAGTCGTTCAGAGGGTTACAGCACGCCGATCAATGTCTGGTTTACTTCTAAGCGCTTACTTTCAAGATATGGGCTCTATTGTTGTAGGAATCCCGCCGTCCGTCCCCGCGGTACACACATCGTGATGTACAACCAAGTGGACTAGTTTCACGTTAAAGACCAGGTTGCCCAGAGCTCCAGGTGAGGAGGACGGATCCTCTAGATAGGACCCGACTTGAATCACCAGAAGTTCCGCGTCATCAACGCTCGTCCCTACCGGCAATGTACACGATCCAGAATCAATCGACATGGGCTGCTGCTACTAGCTGAGCAAAACATCCGAGCTGAGCGATCCGTGAGTACACGAGCAATGGCAGTACATTCATTCAATAATAGGTAGAAACACTCAACCCTTCGAGAAGTCCTCTAGACAGGACCCTTCGAAGCGGCCCGACCAAAACTCCCACCTTCTTCGTACACCCGTTCTCGTGTCCACGACTGATAAGCTGCTCTTCGCATATATACTTCTAGTCTGTAAATTACTGCCTTGGCCGAAGTGGGATGGCAGGAAGGACATCTTCGGGCACTTCTACTTTTCTGCAGGCAGAAGCCGGCTTTGACACGCTCTGGGCATCTCCAAGTTCACCAGGCTCTTCGATAATTGCTCTGCCTGCCAATAATATCTACGGGTAGGGAAGAAGCCGCAAGTGGTAACCTTCGAATCGGGGAATAGCCAAACCTTATAGCCCACATGAGCTTTCATATTCCGCAGATGGCTCAGCTGAAGCTTTGCCAGCTTCAAACGACGCGAAAACTAGACCTTCGGCGGGTGATAAAAATGTAAAGGCCTGAGGCATTTCTGGGGCGGCTAGCCCGGCGCGCAAAACGTGGTTGGAATAAACTGCAATCCCCCATTCTTCTACGGGCTATGATAAGTGGAACGGCGGAACAATCCCATGCTCTTCCCGACGGGGCGATGCGAATCTTTAGCCAGTCCGCAGCATGACACCAGTAGCCCTTGTTTAGGGGTTGCATGGGATAATTCTGTACCATTTACCACGGCTCGAAAAAGAGTTGGACTGCTGACCATGCTATCCTTACATTATTAACATCCGTTTAGTGTTTTCTTTGAGGGCGCTGGTGCCCGCCTTTGTTCCGGGTCTCAACACCAGCCCAACATATTTTAGGGTAGACTTTCAAGCTACAGCCAACAAAAGCTGGGCGGCCATTGTGCCGAAGTTCCTGAATCAATCTCTCTGTTACGTATACAAAGAGCAACCTTTGATCCGCGATTATATGTCTCCCTTCCATGTTAGCGAGCCGTAGGGATAAAAATTGCCCTCTCAACCACATTTTCGCGTATATTCAATGGTTTTCGATACTGGTAGAACAATAACGATTAACGGGGTACTTTCTCGGACTCACCAAAGCTTTGTTCGATCTCTGAGAGGGTAAGTAAAACGAGATAAACAAAGGGGGCTGGCCATACAGGGTCATTCTTTAGCAATTGTTTTTCATCACCTGTGACAATTTCATTAACCGCGTAGAATGTTCGTTTCTTTCCGAGATGCTATAAGAACACGACAACACGCCACGCCGTCCCATGACATGCCCATGCTCTTTACTCAACTACATCATCACTTTTTCAACTCTGCTATCAATGTGCCGTTACCGTAAGTCAGTCTTCCTCTGCAACCACACGCAGCTCTCAGCGGAACCACTTTCCCTCTGTCTGGCACAGCAAAAGTACTTATCTGGACTGGTTTCCGAGCCTTGCAGCGTAGTCAATACCCACGGGTGCAGCACGATTCGGCTGTCGAAAGACTGCGAACCCTGCACCATCAAGTATGCCTCGCTCGACAAAACATTATCAGCCCTGAAAGAGAAAATAGCCGAGCTTAGACAGCACCTTGACGACGCGTATGGATGTTGTATGAAGCATGTAGACGAGGCCGGCCTCAAGCCTGAGGCGAAGCCCGACACGAAGCCTGAGGCGAAGCCCGACGCGAAGCCCGACGCGAAGCCCGGAGGCAAGGAGGAAGCTCAGGAAAATCCAAAGACCGAGGGAGACGGGGAAGAAGAGGTCGATCCTGTGGCGCGATTCTTGAAAATGAAGATGAACGAAAAGTACTCGCATCTCATGATGCTGGGTAATGCTGGGAAGTTGAGCTAGGTTAGGTATGCTAGTCGTACCCGAACCTTACGGGATGTCGAAGTTGAAAATACGATAAATGTGCGTTTCTCTTACACAGTGCATGTGCCCTCCCCTGTCTTATTTTTGTCCTAATAGTGACCGTCCAGCGTGAGCGTTCCTGTTTTCGTGATGAGATATTCGTTGATCGCGACCTCCTTGCCTGACTCTTTGCCGTATCCAGAGTCTTTGATTCCGCCGAAGGGTGCTTCGGCTGCCGACGCAATTCCTGGGGTCACATCTGTCATTACCATTCTGCATTCATATCGTAGGGGCTGAAACCGTATTTCTTCGTCGCAAATACTTAAAGAATACTCACCAGAGTTTAACCCGATCATCCCGGCTTCTAGGTTTTCGAACAGTCGCCATATCCGATCGACATTTTTTGTGAAGCAATACGACGCGAGACCCATCTAGTTGTTACAGCAATGACATGTCAGCTCCAGGTCAAAAGCCAGCATCGGTAACCCCTATTATACGAACGAGAGAAGGGCTTAAGAAACTGAAATAGGTGTGAATGGGCAATAAGGACTCACACTCGTGTCATTAGCAGCTTTCACGACCTCGTCTTCTGTATCGAATGGGAATAGGGCTAGGAGAGGTCCGAATGTCTCCTCAGAAGCAATCTTCATCCTTGATGTAGCATTCGTGATGATCGTCGGCTCAAAGAAGTACCCTTGGCCGAGATGGAGCCGGTTTCCGCCCGTGATGATGTTGCCACCGTGCCTTCTGGCATCCTCGACTTGGCTGACTGTCTTGTCGATGCCTTGGGGGACAGTCAGGGGACCCATGGTCGTGCCCTCATCAAGACCATGCCCAACACGAAGTCCGCGGGCCTTCTCCGCTAGGAGGCTTGCAAATTTGTCATAGATACCGCGCTGAACATAGACACGATTGGCCGTGATGCAAGCTTGGCCTGCGTGCCTGAATTTTAAGGGCATGAGGCCTGCAGTACTCTAGTCAATACATCTCTTTCTTTTTGTGCAGAACGTCTTTTGCGTCAAACCTACTCAGGCAAGCTTGCTCTAGATCCGCATCGTCAAAGACCAAAAAGGGGCAGTTGCCGCCAAGCTCAAGAGTCAGCTTTTTCAGGGTGTCTGCGCAGTGTGCCGACAGGATTTTCCCTACGCGAGTCTCGATTCATTAGTCAGTTGTCCATGAGTTTCAAGGTGTCTGAGGCAGATTTACCGAGCCCGTGAATGACACCTTTTTGACCGTTGGATGCTTGCAAAGTGCTTCGCTTAAAGAGGGCGTATTGTCCAAAGTCGTAGGGAGAACATTAAACACGCCCTTGGGAAACCCAGCCTTTTCAGCTAAATATGCTAGCGTCAAGGCTGTAAGGGGCGTCTCGGGTGAAGGTTTGGCGACGACTACTCGAAATTGTGACTTATCAGTAGCTACGTACCGTAGACGATGGGCATTCTACAGCGCCTCATCACGATGGGGAGGTTCACGAATACGTACCCGTGCAACCTGCGGCAAAAGCTGCGCTTGTCTTCCTGAGAATCATACTATTGTCATGTGTAAGCCATTTTGCATGTGGGATATAGGAAGAGAAAAGGACAGGGTCCCGCGGGGCATGGCGAAAGGGAAAACGATTGCAGCACGGGAGCACGCCTACGCGATAGGAAAATTCCACGGTACCAGCGCCGCGACGACGCCAATAGGCTGCTTAATCGTGAAAATCCTGCGGCCTGGTTGTGCAGCTGGACTCGTAGTGCCTTGAACACGCTCTGCCTCACCGGTAAACCAGCGCGTGAAAGAGGCGGCGTATTCAATCTCTCCACGGGCTTCAGCAATCGGCTTCCCGGTCTCATAGACCAGGATACGGGCGATGTCCTCCTTGTTTTTGCGGATCAGAGAGTCCCATTCCGCGAGGAGCATTGATCGTGCCAGCGGGGTGTACTTCCGGTACGTGGCGAATGCCGCACTCGCGGCTTCGACTGCGTCATCGACGTCCTCCACGCCCATGGCGGCACATGTCGCGAAGGGCTGGTTGCTACCGGGATCTTATGCTGTCAGGACAAAATCAATGAAGATGGACACGAAAACCGTTCCACTCACCAACAACATCGAATCGCTTCCCCAATTTGCCCCCGACCCATTGCCCGTTGACGTAAGCTTCGTCGCGGAATAGATCCGGGTCGTTCAATTTAAGCTATAAAGATTCCAACATCAGTCTTTCTCACGCTGATTCAGAGATATCACCTTGGGTTCGCATACATCGATTAGCGGCGCCATGTTACCGAAGGGAAAAATAACTAATGGCCGTCTTGAGAAATAACCAGCTGTGTTGCGTTGAGAGCAAGATGAAAAGGGGCTGGCATATATGATGATTCCATTTAACGGGACGATCTACCTACCCCGCTCCAACCAACCCTCGAATAGGTATACCTAATCTATTATTTCACGGAACTCTCTAGGTAGGCGGTTCCAGTGGGGTAACTTATAGGCTTCGTCAAAAGTCTAAGGCAAGCTGGCTCTGTCCCCGACGTGATGTCATGTGCCGCATACCCTTACCCGTATGGCCGGGGGTAGAGCGTATGAGGGTGCTCTAGGGACTCGAGCGGAGTCAATGCAGGCGACGGTGGAATGTAGAACAGTCCCGAGTCGGCAGCCGAGAATGCATCGCTACACTTTCTTTTGTGCTGTGTGCGTATCATATAGAGACATGTGCTATAGGTCTAGCTCTACGCGCAAGGCGAATCTGATATGGTAGCAGAAGATGGCAGCAGAAGATGGTAGGTAATGTGTACACAACTACTTAGTAGTAAGGCGATAGACGTGCAAACAGCGGCGGTAGGGGAGGTGGTAATACCGTGCTGCCCCAGGCTCCATGCTGTCTTCAGTCAATCCAACAAAACGTTATTTACATGTATTCTAATGCCGTTGAGTCCTCGTCTTTCCTGGTGTTTTGGGAGGGCGCTATGTACCACGCTTCCTTTGACTGATGTAATCCGTACCGGAGTCGAATCCGGGCGTAAACAACATGCTAAGGTATCCAGTTGAGAAATAAGTAAAGCAAAAGTCACACATTCCATGCTCTCGCGCGCCAATGATAACGTGACTTCTAGAACGCCATTTTGTCTATGCCGTGCAAGTGCCGTAAAAAGTTTCATTCTCGATGATAATGGTGACGGATAGGCGTAGAACGTCTTCCCATTGTGACCGCTACCGTGAAAAATCCCGGTCTCGTACAACCATGTCGCTGCAACGCTCCGTCTTGAATCGATGATGAGCTGATCTTGATATGATGGATACTCTTGAAACCCGCAGGGCGAGGCACAATCATAGCTCGACGGGGAGCATCTACTCTTCTGAACATGGCCCAAGAAAAGGTGAATGGCCTTGAGACGGATTCAAGGCAGTGGTTCCGCCGCGTCGCCTGTGTTGGCCCTCTCACTCTTGTGGCCGCCCTCCGGATCACTGGCGATCTTATTGTACCTCATATAAGTATTCCACACCTTCTCCATTATCTTCTTGATTTGCCTTCTGACCTTGGCGAGAGTATTTCTTATTCGTCCAAACATAACATCTAGGCAACAGGAAGTCCAGTGTTGAGGTCGTACTAGGGGCCAGGAAGAGAGGAGCTCGTTGGCGGGTTCTAGATCTTGTGTCCTGTCGCAGCCTGCGATTCCCTTGATATCAGAGAGCCGGCGGGTCTCCTATTCTTCCGTTGTGTTCTCGCACTCTAACTCATAGAAGAGCATATACACCTCTCGCTGCATACTTAGCACCTCATTTATCCTAGCCTCTTTCACTTTGTCGTCACTAATGCGCCACCACCGGTCATCAGGCTTTCGTCGACGATTTCGCTTTTCACTGAATTTTGATGTGGGCATTGGTTCGTTTATTGAACTAGATATTTTGGTCTTCCTAAATGGGCTGTCGGCACGACTTTTCTTAGCCGACTGCGATAGGTGTGACAACCGTGACATCGAGGATCGGGCCGAAGCTGCGACAGATTTCAGGCTGGCAATATCGGCATCGCGCTCTTTGGGCGAAGATATAGAGGGTGGTTGGCGAGCGGGAGTGGCATCTGCCGCTGAGCCCGTCGTGTCTGCTGAATCAGACGAGACGTTTGACGAAGTTTCGGTAATTGATTTTGGCACCAAATCGGATGTGGATGCTACTGGACTTGGAACCGTTGATTTGTGTAAAGGGGTTGCAGATGGACTTGGCGTGGCCACAGGTGTCAAGCTTGCTGATGGTGTGTATACTCCAGAAGGTTGAAACGCATTCGGCGTTGAATACGGTAAGCTCACATTTTGCCTTCGAAATGATTCATAATGGCCACTGTGATGGCTGCCTTTGTGCGTGATAACGCCGAGGAGTTTGTATTTCCTTTGAGAGAGTAAACCTCCTATGGATAAACGCTCCGGAAACGAGATTTTTGCTAGATTTTTCTGTGAGACTTGGCTGTCATATATGGATCTCGACAGGTGGATCGTGAGAATCTTAGGGAAGTTGGTGAGGCGTGTGGTTTTGGCGATGCGACACGCGGGAGCAAGTCGCAGCTCCGGCAATATAACACCTAGCGGTGGGGTTTCAGGGTCGGTATCAATCTGTTGCTGAATTTTTTGGATTGATTGACTCGTTGTCTCCCTAAAGGTATCTGATGTGGATATCGATATCTGCTTCTCGAGCAGCTTTTTGGCGTGTACAAGTCTACATCTTTCACACTTATAATCATCCACGTACTCTGTCTTGAAGAACCCATCGAGGCAGGTATCGATGGAGCTCGATCTCGACTGAGGCACAGTCAAAGTTAATGTGCAAAATGTGTTTTGAATGGCTTTCGTCTTGAACCCGCAAACCTGACATTCGATTCGACTTTCATACGCTCCCTCCATCGGAAATCCTTCTTCCTCCTCGTCATCGTCTATGGTAGGAGGCAAAATAGTCGGCACGCTGGGTGGAACCCCATTAACTATTGCGTCGCCGTCAACGGCGAGGCTTGCCAGGCGTTCCTGTACCGAGTTTCCGTCTACAGGTAGAGATGAATAGCTTGCTGTGCTTTTTATCGCCGCGCCTTTCGTCCTGGCCGCCTCTCTCGCACTGCGTCCCGCATGATACTCATCGCACAACCTCTCGGCGATAATCTGCAGAAACTCCTGTGCATCTTGTTGCTGCCTACTGATCCTCTGGCGGAAGGCGGTTTCAAGCACCTTGACAAAACTCGAAGCTGATATCGTCTTTCGGTATATGGGCCGCTCATTAAGGGCGTCGAGAATATTCTTGAGGCCCTCAGTAACCATACCTGCCTGTAAGCTCTGATTCTTCCATTCTGGGTTCGCCTTGCGGGCTGGGTCCTCCACTACGGCCTCATAAACCCATGCTTCGTCTATCTTCCGGCGGTGGACCTCTCGAATGAGGTAGACCCGGAGGTTAGTCAGGCCGGCTAACACCTGAAGAGTGGAATTGATGAAACAGTCGTTGGCTGGATTTGAAAGACCAACGACGCCCTTCTTCCTAGCGGAGTTGGAGTCGCTATCGATGAAATAGGTAGGCGCGAAAACGTAAACGAGGGTTATGGCAGCGAGCGAAGCGCCTGCGGCATAGGTAGCGATTGTAAGGGGTTTATCAGGCATACTCGATTGATACGTTTTGTAAATCCGGTCTTTACGGTTAGGCTAAATCGGCTCCCTCTCCAGACATGGACGGCAGATGCTGGCAGCTCGGACGCGGGCTAGAAATCGTTGACGGAGATACGACCTAAGGTCGTGGTGACATGACGTACCTATCCGCGGACAACTGGCTCGATGTAGCTCGGTGCAACTCGGTGCGGTTGCAATCAATTCTCGGAAGTGCCGGGGGCCGTAGTCGATGAGCCTGTTGTGGTCGAAAGGTGCTAGATGTGTTGGTAGGTAGCAACAGTAGCAAGATACAGGACAGGGGAGGTGGTCCACAATTATAAACAATTATTTGCGAGAGCAGATAGCCAGGAAACGTTCCTTTTTATTTACGATATCAAATAGCCGAACGCAAATAGAAAGTGGTTTTGTCGTCGGCGCTGTGGTTGCTGTGGTTGTTGTCGTCCGGGTCAGAGTGCAGCTATTTTGTGACTTCAAATGTGACTGTATTTGGAAGGGGAAAAAAATTGGCTGGTGTAGTTAGTTAGGTTAGGTAACTAAAGTGACGAGGTGGCGGAGAGAATCGGGGACAGTGGCGCAAGGTTCTGATAGCCTGGCCCTATTGCTCGGCCACCTGCCCTAGTTAAACCCGTCGACAGCGGGCTACTACGGGCTAATCATAGCCTATATAGGCGACTAAGGACCCTTGTGTGGCCGAGCATTATGATAGGCCAGCCGATGTGGTAAACGCCGTTGCCGATTACTGTAACTTGGTACCTAAGGGTGGCGCGTAGATACACCAACTGGAAGGTACCCGATATCTGTGGTGACAGATAGGTACGAAGTACGACTAACAGCTCAAACCGAAGCCGAACACGCCGAATCATTTACTTACTACTACCGCCGTTAGAGCCAACATGTTGGACTAATAATATCTACTACTAGTAAGTCTCAACGCGGTAAACACGGCTTGCGGTTATATGTATGTATTCCGTGATGAGGATGCACTTACACGTCTATACACAACTAGTCGGGTCCATACGTTATTGCTGCTGACTGTATTCCCCATGGCAGATCGAGATATATAAAACATCAAGTCCATCCCTACACTGTATTAAGACTTGGTTGCAGGTAGGCCTCTCTATCTATCATGCTCTTTTTGGTGAAGATTGTTATAAGACACCTTAAGGTGCCGTCGACGGTACATAGCAGATAGGACTACAGGGCCAATCAGACTGAATGGGCAATATAGTAGGTAGGGCAGGCCGAGGACAAGAGACAATAGACAATAGACAATAGACAAGAGACAAGAGGACAAGAGGGAGGTCGGCAATCCTACAATATCTACATCGGGTACTTTGTACGAAGTACGTCCGTACTAATGTATCCATATTCTGACCGGAGCACGCTACGGAGTACACTACGGAGTAGGTATACCCCGGAATACACGACAGAGAATAGCAAGTACACTACACCTACACTAAATACTGCTCGGCCGACCCTATTGCTCGGCCACCCGACCTACCTACCTAGACACATTGGCAGTGCGGATGGCATTTGTAAGCTGTATGATGGGCCGAGCAATACGTTGGCATGCAGCTTTCCTTCACCGTGGATCCGTCTAGTTATACTAAGGTACTTGTGCCGCTGCCCTGCTTTAGGTGACTATTTGCGTGTACCATCTACGCTACGGTCTATCAAGGCAAAGAAGAGACAGTAGTGCGGCGTAGTGTGCCTACATACCACTGAGTATGGTTAGTACATACCTTAGGCATGGTTAGTAGGGGAGCGAATCACCCGGGGAGCGCTTCGGCCACGAATTCACGTTGCCGGTCGGACTGCGTGCGAGGATGCCGATCAGGGACCGGGCTCCGTGAACACGGCGTCGTCGCGTGTAAGACGACTCACCTCCAGAATTCGTGCCTCGTGCTTCATGCTTTGTGCTCCGTGCACTTGTAGGTACACCTTCGTCTGTATCTGGTAGTGTGTTCTTTTGTATTTCGTATTCCGTACGCAGTATCTAGACACATGTAGATGGCCTCATGCAGCGTTCTCCTTCCGTCATGATATGCAGATGATTATATTACGGCCGCGCGCTAGTCTGCTTGGTGAAGAATCGACCGGTTTTACATGGACACTATCCAGTGGACCATCCTGAGGCATCCTGGCATCCTCCTGCTTGGCCCAACCAACCGGACCAACTATACGGGGCACACCGCGCACAGAGTTACCCGTAATCAGCCATAGTCAGCCATAACCAGCTTATCTGCTATCTACCTGCCTACCTACCTGGTACTTACCGGTATCTGTCTCTATCTATCTCGCTATCTACTGGACGTCTGTAGGTGTGCCTACTACGTACACCTGCCGGACAGCGGGATCTTCAAAGCTTAGCGGATTCCCTAGGCTGCGGCCTTGCGCTGCAGGTCATCCGCGAGGTTACATGGCGGGGCCGTGACGTCATTGCTCAGACGGCCCGACCAAGGCCCGGTGGCTATGCAGGGACGAGTGCGTTGCCAATGTCACGGCAATTACATAAGGTTGCACTACAATATGAATGCGCTGCGCGGAGGTGCGGCTGGAAAGTCCTGCGCATAGGGTCTTGGCCTGTTAAGACGGTAAGACCCGATACTTGGATATCCCTCCACTTGCTCTTGTTACGGAGTACGCCTTATCGCTCGTGCTGTTCAATACCTTCCGTCAGTGGCGCCAGACTTCCAATAGGCACCGAAGCCACACCCAGCAACGTGGACACTTCTCGTTCGGAATTGGAAAGGTGGAACGGGACGGCTTGTGTGGTGCACTATCTAGCTCTCCCGATCCCGACGGAGTACAGCTACTTTGGTCCTCGATGAAGGGCCTCGATAAAGGGCCTACGCCGAAGAGCCAGTCGGGTCGGGAGGGCTTACATACCGGAAGCCACATGAGCCGCAAATAACGGCATCTTGGTATGTCTCGGCTTACATTGCCCTGCGCAGGACTTCCACGGCGCGCCTCCGTACCTGGACGATGAATTAGGTAGGTACTCTACGGAGTATTATTACATAAGTTGGAAGTTAATGTACGCCGATGTACAGCTGATCCATTAACATGTCTGCCGCTCTTCGCCTCGCTGTTTCATCGGCTTCGATCATGATTCAGCGGGAAGCAATCCCCTTGACTGCCTTATCTTGCAACCACTCCGATCACTCTGACCACTCGGATAAATCCAACGCAGAATTGTTTCTCCAAACAGCCCACTCGTGCTTCCTGTCCAACCATGAGACCTTCCCTTCGCTGGGAAAGCTCCGATGTGCGACGCGTAGCGGCGGATTGTGACGACACTGAGGCGAGCCTCGGTGATCCGGTGGCCCGGATGTTGCGATTGTTTCCGCAGATGGAGACCATATTGATGATGATCGACGGTCAAGCCCGAGAGCACCACTTTATCAACCTGTTGTTGGCGATCAAAACAGGTTACTGATTCAAACCGACTTCCCAGTATCGCTACGGTGATGCGTAGTTTATTGGGGCTCCTCTTCGTTAGTACGGAGCTGCATAGCTTAGCGTCTTATCGCGCCAGTTGAAGGAGGGGCAGTTGAGGAATCCTGGAGGCTCGTTGTCATTGTGTCAATGCCCTCTTCCTCCTCGTCTGTCTATATATACCTACATGCCGTCTTCTGTTCCCAGCTTGACTTGCCCACTTGACCGTCCTGGATACTCGAGTAGACGAGAAGAGCCCTATTCCTTCTTCCCTCTTTCTTCTGCGAACCGGGTCACTGTAGAATTGCTTTGTGACGTCCCCTTTCCCTCGCTAGGTACTCCGAAGTGTAAGCACCTGTCTTAGGACTACAACCCAAGAACGGGCCCCGAAGGCGAGAGCGAACACTCACTCACTTACTCATTCACACAGGTACTCACTTGTACCATAATCATCATGTCTCCTTCCACTCACTTGCTTCCTGCGCTGCGCACGAAGCCGAAGGCCATCTTTTTCACCGACTTCGATGGAACTATCACTCGCCAAGACAGCAATGATTGGTTGACCGATACCCAAGGTTTCGGATATGAGGTTCGGAGACAGTTGAACAAAGAGATCATCTTCGATGGCCGCTGTTTTCGCGACGCTTTCCAGGCGATGCTCAACAGCATCACGACACCCTTCGATGAATGCATCGAGCTTGTGCTGCAAAACATCGAGCTGGACCCAGCTTTCAAGGAGTTCTCAGCCTGGGTAGGTTAAACGTTCATTACATGGCCTTTTTTTTTACACCAATTTTCCTATTTTCGTATCTTTGTTCTTCCTTATCTCTTCTGCATCAGCCTTACACTGGCTAGTCTGAGATCATTTCACCATTGCAACAAGTGAACCTCCTAAATAGTCTCTATACGGTCCTAACAAGTCCCTTGATAGTGCCGAGACAACAACGTGCCCATCATCGTACTCAGCGGTGGCATGGAACCTGTCATCAGAGCCCTACTTGCCCACCTTCTTGGCGAGGAGGAAGCCGCTGCTAT
Organism: Xylaria intraflava; assembly: GCA_022385655.1. Lineage (NCBI taxonomy): Eukaryota > Fungi > Ascomycota > Sordariomycetes > Xylariales > Xylariaceae > Xylaria > Xylaria intraflava. Next base: position 35,907 of record MU279874.1, on the reverse strand, counting down.
GCAAATCGTTAGCAACAATGTAATGGCTCGTCCCGGGAAGGATATCAACGACGAGAGCGGGTGGGACATCGATTTCCGTGACGACAGGTAATAAACCGTGTCATCTTCACAGCAATTTCAATTGGATCTGGAACTAACATTAGTACTAGCGAATTTGGTCACGACAAGAGCCAAGAGATCCGGCCCTACTCAGCTCTGGATGAACGACCCGTTTTGTTCTATGCTGGAGATGGAGTCTCTGACCTTTCTGCCGCCAGGGAGACGGACCTGCTGTTCGCTAAGGCAGGACGAGGTAGGTTCTGTCCTCTTTCCCATTCTTGCATCAACAGCGAGGGGCTAATCAACCTAGATCTTGTCAAATATTGTGAAAAAGAAGAGATCAACTTTACAGTCTTTGAAGACTTTTCTGACATACACAAGGTAGTTGAGGACGTCGTCGAAGGCAGGGTCACCGTAAAACAGGCAGTCGCTAAGCGTGCGAAACGAACGTAAAGATGGCTTTGTATGGGCTCCAGGATTGCGTACGTGAGTTATTGGGTACGGACCTCGACATGTCATAACTCAGCACTGGACAAACCCATACATCGAGGGCTGGAGAAACGAACAGGTTTCTTGTATAGATTTCTTGTTCAACGCGTCCGCCCAGCATAATGCCGGGCGGCGATCAGGTTATGATTTCCAACGGCGCCCTTCACTTTTTTTTTTTTTTTTTTTTTTTGGTTACCAAATTTCATATACCAAATTGGCTTACGGGGCCTATTCATAACACCCACAGCATATGCCACCACTGGCAGGACCACAATACATTCAATCAACATCCACGTATATACAACGTAGAGGTCCTGTACTAGGTTGTCTATCAAGTCTTCCAAGCAGTGCGCTTTACTCCGTTCTCTTCCTAGCTGCCGGCAAGACAAACCAACAGATGAGCATTGCACCAAACAGTCCGATCGCGATCGGATGGAGTACGAATGTTCCAACTGCCTGGGCCAGCAAACCTGTAGCGAACGGCGCTACAGCACCACCAGAACTGCCGAACGCGCTGATGACGCCCAAGCCGCTGACCTGCTCCTGGCGGGAGAGGTTGCGCGTGAACACGGTGGCCGCACACGGGTAGATGGGACCAAGCAACAGACCGACAACAGCGAGCGAGACGGCCTCGCCGATTACGTTGGGCAGCAGCCATACGAGCAGCTGGAACACAGCCGCGCCAGCCGTGAGGAAGTAGATGAAGCGTTTCTCGTCCAGGCGCGCGCCTATGGGCGACAGCACAAACCGGCCGAGCGTAATGCCGCCCCAAAACCCGGACGTCACGCTGCCGACAGCCGATGGCTGGCTGTTACGCGCTGCGATCAAGAACGAGATGACCCATCCGGAGATGGACACTTCGGCGCCTTGGTAGGCGAAGATAAACGTCGCGCTAACCATCACGATGCGGGACTTAAAGGCCCGCGACATGGTCGACAGCTCTGCCCGTAGGGCACTTGTTGCCCCTTTCTTCGATGACACTGTCACTGTTTCAGTGGAAGCCAGCTCGTTTTCATAGTCCCAGAACGACCACAGATACAAAACGGCATTCAAAAGTACTATGGCAAGGGTGAGCAGGTAGTAGCGATTCCAGGCACCGTCGCCAAGCGTTGAGACAATGCTTGTGGCGATCAGTGGGCCGGCGGTGCCGCCGATTCCATAGGTACCGTGCAGGGCGCCTAATAATATCGTGCCATTCTGCAAGTTGGCCGTGAATACCTTAATTAAAAAGGAGTCAGCACAGCTTGTTTCAACATCGGGATCTCGGGAGCAGTTCCGGCCACTTTGGGACTGACATCATTTTTCCGGACAAGAAAACAATGGTTATTACATACGTTACCGATAGCAATGGTTAAGGCGATACCGAAGCCTATGAAGAAATACCCTACCACGATGGTTGGGAAGGGTGCTTTCGCTATGAGAGGGATGAAGCCGAGCGCGATGCAGATGGTAGCCAGTGTAAGAGTCTTCCCCCGTCCTAGACGTATCCGGATTGCGTCCACCAAGGGGGCTGCCACGATAAAACCGAGTGCGTTTCCGATGAAGATCAGCGAGACCGTCGCATACCCGATGTTGTAATATCTGTTGTCGACTGTGAGCACGGCTACGGTTATGCGCGGCCGATTGGTGATCTTAGGGGGCTCACTTCTCTATGTATGGAATTAAGGTTCCGGACGCCGAGTCGGACAGGCCGCCGAGGAGGTTTTGGCTGCAGCAGGCGATGAACCGGAACTTGTTCATAGGCGGGTTCGTGAGGCTCGGTAGGATTTCGACGACATCACTCGGTTTTGGCAAGCTCACCGGGGCACCAGGCGTGATGGGCACGTTCATCTCCAGGTCCCGCTCCTCAAGGGGTGTTGATAAGCCCGATGACACCGGCGTTCCAGCCAAACTCACCAACTTAGGTTCATTATCGTGCAGTGGAATGGCAGGATATGTCCTAGACACGGCCTTTTCAGGAACCTGAGGCAGTGAATTGGGCTCGACCTGGACGAGTGCTTGGAGCAATGTTGACTCCATGTTGGAAGAAGTAGTTGGGACACCAATGCCTTGACTCAAGTCGAAGATGCAAGACTTATTAACGAGAGCTGTAACTTATGACCCGGCCCACTCCCTACGGTATCATCTAGCCGAAAGTCAAAAGAAAGATAAAGTCCAGAGAGGGAGAGTGCGGGAAAGACATGACGAGAACAAAAGTCTCTGTTCGGCCCGCCATGATGCCCCTCCCCTTGTTCGAGGTGGGAAGATAGAGTTTGAAGGACTAAGCCAACCTCCAGGGATCTTCACGATGCCTCCATCCCAACGCGATAACAGCGGAGCGTCACCAAAGAAGAAACATCGGCGCCACCTCGACCCCGCGCGCCAATGCAGCGCGGCGGTCTAGATACGAGTATCATGCGAGATGGAACAAGCTGTTCCAACCGTTTGCCGGCGCCATTGCAATTCGCAATACGGCATCAACGATGTCGGCACGGCAATGGCTCCGGTGTGACATATTATACAGTCATATCTTGGGTCTTTCGTCCGAAATTCCGCCTGCATATGAGGCGAAAGACGCTGCAGCCCATGGTCGGCTCCCTATTCGTACCCTCCGCCTTCAAGGGGCCGGACCCGGGAGTTGCAAATAGCGGCCATTGGCGAATGAGGAAATACCGCCAGCTCTGGGCAGGTCCCTTTCCGACTTTCTTTCTCTTCTGAAAATTCTTTCTCTTCTTTTTTCCTTCCACCCGAACCAATTAGAACCCATAGACGTTCACACGTTCACTCTAGGAACCAATACGTCTACATTATCTGTGCATGCTTTGTCCGCTTTTTCTAGAAAGTCCGTGATACTGTGAAGTAACAGTAACTTCCATGAAAATCTTAGCCAAAATGTCGCCTTTATCAGTAAACTCGGCAGAGACAAGACACGGCCGCCGCGAGGGCTCAAGGGCATCTTTTGATAGGGCCCTGGCCATTATAGGAAAGGCCGGGGTCATGCTCTGCTATGTGACAGGAGGGCGCGGAATAGGCAATTCCTCGATCTGACGTGGCATCGCGAACCTTTCGGCACTCGGGGACGGTCGCGGAGTTCTACAGCGACATCTGCACTTGCTAACCTTGCCATACGGCGTGGAATCGGCCCGTCCCAGGCGGACGCAGTTTTTACTTCCTACGTGGCGCCCTATGCGTGGAATCCGCCCGGGAGAGCAAAGCTCCCCTGTAGAACCTAGCAAAGTCCAGAGTGGTCGCAATGGACCCGACAGTCTGTTTCTTATCTATACTGAATGGCCAGACAGTTCTCAATCGGCAGCGGCGCCTAGTAGTGATCGCGGGACTTTCACTGGATACTGAGAGGCAGAACTTGTCAGGTGGAGATACTATCGTCGGTATTCTTCCTACGGGTCTTTTTTTTCTCTCTCGCGAGGCCTATGTTGGTTATTCCGAATGCTCGTTTATCAGTCAGACATGATATACGAGTCCATTGAACAAAAGTAACTCTTGAGACTGTGCATAGGTACATTGCATATCTCCTCAGCAACTGAGTTGAGCTTGATTGCCAGGTCTCCGCTGATAAGGATGTCGACTCGCCAGCCATGCTCGTCGGTCAAGCGGACAAACAGTGCCGTTCGCGTTTTGTATGGAAGTAAGTCTTTCGAGGGGTTATATGTATATAGCCCAGTGGCCTTCCAAGCGCTGCTTATATGATGAACAATACACCGGCGGGCTTCTTGGTATGGCAAAATGAGGTGACAACTGTCGACTGTTTGGGCCCCTAAAACAGACTGTTGATTGACTATTTATTGGTAAGCGGTCGAAAACCGCCGAATATCCCGGCATCTAAAGGCTGAAGAACGTTAGTAGTTCGAGGTGGTAAGCATAGCGGAATATCGTGCTCCCGTTCACAATGTTCAACAAAGTCGATTGTGTGGTGACTTGAATGACCATCCAAGACCAACAGTCGTTTGACCCTTGGTCCATTTGTCAAAGTGTCGGAGCCAAGCTGAAGCAACACTGTAGTCGACCCAGCCGCTAGGAGCTACTTGAATGATGGTATTTGGGTCAGGTATCGTGTCTATCCACGATTGTTCAACTTGCTAGCCTCGACAGATAGTAAAGGGAGCGGCGCTCTTTGGACGGCCTCTCTCCACCTTTGCTTCGATACTGGTCATGTTTTGTCTCAGTTACTGGATTATTTTTTAGGACCTTGTTTATTATTACTTATCGGCGACTTGGAGATTACATCGCTATCTACCAACCTAGGCCGCTTCGTGGTATATCAAGGGTCTCCCTAGTGTACAACGGCCAGACGCCCACCGCAACAACAGCTTCGTTGCTGCGCAAGGAGGAATGTCATGCCTGGTTTGTTGTTCACTGAGGAGAGATCCTCCATAGCGTTTCCACACCTGGAGCATTGCCGCCAAGGACCCTGTCTTTGTCTGCTGATTTCAATCCTTCTAAACATATCTATCTTGATAGCCCTCTTTTTCCTCTTTGCTAATGCCTCGGGCGTGTCAATGATCTCGAGAATATAGTAATCCGCGAAATGCAACTTCGCAAGCTCGATACTGGACCGGAAACTCGTAAGGTCTTGGCGAAACAGCTTATTGATGACTGCTAGGAAAGAAGGTGGCGGTGATTGCATCAAGAGCATGTTGAGCTCGCAGTGCTGTCGAGCCTCCTTAACACAATCCGGTTTTGTTGATGTTGGTGGGTTTTTAGCTGGCTTTTGGCCATCTTTCTCCGCTAGTGGCGCAAGGGATGTGGCGTACGTTGATCGTATATCCATTGCCAGAGTATTGAGGAATGTGTCGAATCTATCAGCTTTAACGAGTGCAGCCGAAGTATACCGGTGGACCTTCCTGTATGCAGCATGTAGCGCTACATGACGCGAGCTGTTTACGTCCGGTATCTCCCCCTTAGACGAGTACCAGTTAAGAGCACGAGTCGCGTAGCCATCAAGGAGGCCGATACGACGACACACTGCGGAGATGAGATTACGTGTCGAGGAGCAAAGTATGAGATGCAACGCAATCTCATTCTTTGTGTGGAGATACCGAGTCATATTGACCAGTTGCTGATTTTGGTTGGCCTGAGTTAGAAAACTCATAAATGTGGTATCGTCGAGAAGACAGAAGAGTGCATCGCAAAGCCATCCTAAGAAATCGATTGACCATCTGGCGCAGCCAGCCAAGGAATGTACAACCTCTACCAACCAATATTAGACATTGTTTCTGAATCAAATAATTGTACAAGGGGCTGTAAGGAACTCACCTGGTTCGTCAAGGGGGCTTGATGCTGCCCGAACTGCACTTGGAGCACTGCTTGCGAGGCTGACTAGAATCACAATATTACGGAGACTCGCAGCCAGCGTCGATAATTTGCTTCGAAAGTGACGAGCGTTATACTCACCATTCCAGCCAAGATGGTTAAATATGCTGAAGCAAATATTTAAGTGCTGGTTCCTTATTAGGTGATCATGGGGAACGTCTAAGTCTGAGTAGTCGACAGTTATTCTCATAATCTGGACCAAGTCTGTTACCCACTTGACTGCGAATTCTGTGACTCGATCTGTCAGCACTGCTGATAAATTAGAGGCCGGACGAGAGGTGAACTCACGATCTCTGTTAGGAAATTTTCTAGCCAAGGCAAGGATATCGTCAATATTACTGTTGTTATTTGTAGCAGCAGCGGTTGACATGGCACAACCGGCAATAATGGCATTCAGCTGGTCTACACGTGTATTAAGTTAGACGACGGAAAAAGTAAGACTTGGCAGCTACTAACCCTCGGGAACGCTTGCAGGATCCGACAATGTGGACTCCAGATCATGCCATTTGATTTGGCCATCTTCGTACATCTCCACGAGGGAGAAGTTGGTAGGGGAAAAGGCCATTTGTAAGCCTAAATATCTTGTTAGCTCCGAAGCCGTACAATGGTCAACGCGCTCACAAGACGGTTCTCCGCTCTGATTAAACCCTGCTTCCAGAATTGAGTACATGCGATCGAGATTTGGCTCTCGGTACAGTTGTTGCATGGTAAATCTGTCTCGGTATTCAACAGACCCGTCATTGTAATAAAAGGATAGGACCTTCCCAAATGAGAGCACATTAACTCCCATAACGATTTTATTTACGATGATCGGGTCAAGCTTCTTCAGCCTCCCTATAGCCTACAAGATACGTGAGCATAAAACTCAATAAAGATTGTTAATGGTACATACCGAAGGGGTAGAGCTAGCGCTGTTTCTTCTAGCACCAAGCCGCTCAAAAGCAGGATGGGCCGTCTGTTTTTGATCTGTGAGAAGCTCCCACCTATCAATAATACTTTGGATTTCCTGATTGTAGGGTGAATTGGGTCCCGGTATAAACGACCGCACCGTAATAACAACGATGGGTGACCACTGCTTTGTCTGGAAGTCTAAATGGGCCGGAAGCATTTCTACATGAGAGATCTTGGACATGGATGCGTCAAAAGGGGTTTCGCACAACCCTGTTTGGAACCAGCTCGTCACTGCAACATGTCTCTTGGAGAGGGAAGGGCTCAGGATATGGCCACCGGGGGGCACGTTTTGCGCATTTTGCGCGTTTTGCGCGTTTTCCGCCGTGGGGGAGGTAAAGCTAATGCGTACCTGGACCACCCTTAGTTGCTTGGAAGTTGTGGCCATAGCGATGTATATAGATTTAGCTGTTCGACATTAGTATGCCATGCCAAAAGCAAACACGACAAGAAAAGCTGACTTTTGTCTGAGCACGCAGCCGCATGGGTGATGAGGTCATCAGCGGAGGTGGCGCTCTCTAATTCAAGAGTTGTCTCCTCGGCCTTGTTGTTGTTCTGGCTCCAGAACATTTTGAGGAGGCCATTAGTGGTAACGCAAATCAACGCGGACTTGGTGGGATTGGGATGGCTCGGTCCCATGGTCGGAACCCCAGAGTTTTCAAATGTGTAATCGGCTGCTGTTGCGTTTTTAACAGCTGGGGTATATGTGGGATAGAACTGGACATTCGGTCAGCGGTGAACGGATACAGATTAGACGAGACGCGAACCCTTGAATTAGCTGGGAGTGGATTGAGCCAGTAGGTGCCGACGACGGCGTTCAAATCATCAATGGAATCACCGTCCCAGCGCCGGGAGACCATAGGACGGTTCAAGTCGGAATTGAAATTCAAAAGGAGAACTCTCCCAACGGCATCGATGACAGCAAGTTCATGATTTGCGGGACCCCATGAGAGATGAACAACAGGGCCGCCACTGAGGCTTTGCCAAGGCGTAACGACCTTCGACTCGCTTAGCCCCCAAGCTGCAGTCTTTGGATCGGCTTGTAAATATCTGAGCTCAAGGGACCGGCCGCCAGGGGTGATGGAAGCTATGGTGCCACCTTTGGACCAGGTTAGGCCCCTGATGAATAGTTAGACGGTGCTGGGTAACGTTGAAATGTGTCGGGATGAGGAGTAGCTTACTGGCAACAAGCACTACCACGCAGTTCATCAAGTCTCCGTCTCAAGCGCCGACTGGGCGGTCGTGAAGGAAGAGAAAGGGGGTCAGTATCTCCGAAGAGATCGTCAACGCCGTCCAGATGTATGCCCGTCATAGCGCCATCCAGAAGGAGAGGCATTTTGGTGTCGGCCATCTGTGAGTACAGCGGGGAAGGTCTGTGGGTGAAGCAGACCGGCGTCGATAGAAAGCCCGGGTCTATTATGTATAGATATAAGTAGCAAGTAGGTTGAGTTACCTGGACTCTAATAAGCGAACATAGAATGCCGGCTGACCAGGGCCATAACAGTGAGGAGTCATCGGGTAGAGAATACAGCGGCTACCTAACCTACAGGGCGAGATTCGGTAAACAATCCCTATGCTATGTCAAAGCGATGTGGTGGTCTCCATGCGCAGGCATCAGAAGATGCGGCTGTAAGTTAATGGGCCATTACGATTATCACAGGCTGGGAATGGACGCTGGAAATGGCTGAGGTAAAGACGGCCAATGTGGCTTGTTGTGGCTCGCCGTTTACATTCACCACCATTCCTACCTGAAGCATGAGCTCATTATGGACGTAAACATGGGTAATGTTAACGTATCCACGTACCGAACGTGGCGTAGGTATGGCCCGTATGGGGGCCTACTTATGAAGTACTCGGGTCGGTACCTATATAGGGGTAAACATAACGAATTTTAATCCCGGCCACACCTACGGTCTCCGCTCACTAAGCCTATAATCGGGATTGGCGCCTCTTGCGACCCCTAACTGTGGCAGTTTTAGCTTTTATAGGCTGGATGGGTGGAATTGGTACATGGCCGGGATCTGCGCGGACCACGCATGTAAACAGTCAAAATGTAGACGAAGTACCGTAAAGGTACCGGTCCAAGAGCTGCGCCAATACCTTACAGGTTACTTGGTAATCGGTGCGCGCTCTCCAATCCTTCCAACTCATCTTCAACCTCATTCAATGTACATATTCTACCCACGTTGATGCTCTGCGACCCGCAACCGTAAAGGCGCATCGACTGGCTGATTGATTGATTCTCTCATGCGCATTGGAGCGACTGCTTTCCTACAGATGTTCTCGAGAGGGGAGTCCACTCTGCGGCAAAATCCTAGCCGCCCTGTGTCGATTGTTTATTCCACGCCTACGGACTATTAACACTCGTCTGCTACCCTCTCCGCCCTCTGCCTCACCGCAGCCGCATTTGAGCCCTTGATTTTGTACAATCGCCGGCAGCCTTGCATTTTTCCCCTCGCTTTCTGTTGCTACATCTACAGACACCAGGTTAATCACAGCCCCTGAACAGAATACAGACAATAATGGGCGCTTCTTCATTGTCGTCGACATCGAACCTCTCCGATCCTCCACCCTCTTCTCCTCCTTTTCCTCCTCCCTCTTCGCCGCCTCCTTCGCGTTCTCCTTCTTCCAACCCGCCATCCTCACCTTTGTCCATTCTTTCCAGATCGCCTACCATTTCGCCGCGTATCCCTACGCCCTGCCGGTCCGATCGCCTTCCTTCTCCGCCTCCGTCTACCATCTACTCTGGCAGCGCATCGCCCATGAAACCGTCCGACCCGGTTGAGCTTGAGATCCACGCTAATCCAGATGGCGTCCGTCCGGCCAAGCGTCGTAGAGTTGAGCGAGAGCGCAAGCCTAGGACTACCCAATACTTAGATCTCAGCGCCGCCGCTTCTGAGTCAAGCGTAATGGATAGCGAGTTGCTCGAGCATCTCACACATGCCCTGCGCAAGAAGAAGAAGATTGTTGTTATCGCTGGCGCTGGCATTTCGGTGTCCGCGGGAAGTATGTACAGTCATGGCTGTGTTCGCCCTCGATTATCTACTCGGAACGTAAATTGACCGGCTGACTCTATCTAGTCCCTGACTTCCGTTCATCCTCGGGTCTCTTTGCCACTTTACCCAAGGAACACGGCCTCAAGGGCTCGGGCAAGCATCTCTTCGACGCGTCGGTTTACAAGCACGATTCTACCACCTCATACTTCCACAATATGGTCCGCGACTTGTCCCAGCTCGTCAAAAATGCGAAACCCACTCCGTTCCATCATCTACTCGCCTCTCTTTCGAGGGAAGGTCGCCTGCTGCGGCTTTACACGCAGAACGTCGACGGGCTTGACACGTCCATGGAGCCCCTTAGCACTGTTGTGCCTCTACAGTCTAAGGGCCCTTGGCCTAGAACCATACAACTCCACGGTGGCCTCGAGAAGATGGTGTGTTCCAAGTGCAACGAGATCAGCCAGTTTGACGCTTCCCTTTTTGAGGGACCCAGGGCTCCCCTCTGCAAGGTATGCGAAGAGGCCGACAATGTGCGCACCTCCCATGCGGGAAAACGAAGCCACGGGATTGGACGGCTTCGCCCAAGAATGGTATTATACAACGAGTACAATCCCGATGAGGAGGCCATAACCAACGTTTTCCGCGCTGATCTACGGGCACGCCCTGATGCTGTTATCGTTGTTGGTACAAGTATGAAGATTCCTGGCGTACGGAATATGGTGAAGGACATGTGCAAAGTCACCAGAGACCGCCGAGACGGCATCACTGCATGGATCAATCTTGATCCTGAACCCAGCGGCTCAGACCTGAGAAACTGCTGGGATTTGGTCGTCCGCGGAAAATGTGATGACGTCGCCTCGCTTGTTCATCTACCTCGCTTTGACGAGAGCATTGGACAAGTAGAGACTATCGTCGACGATGCCAAGTATGAGAGCAATATTCGTCGTGTTAAGCTGGAGGTGGAAATTAGGAGTAGCCCGTCTCGAAACGAAGCCTCCGCCAATGTGGGAACGCCTGATGGCTTGTCTGTCGAACCTAAACTGCCATGCCTCGAACGGGTCCAGGGTATCCCAACACCCTCTGCTAGTCCCAAAATACGGACCGCTCTCCCAACTAAGCCTGCTTCAAAGCCCAGCCAAACGAAGCTCGCATTCTCTTCACATAGTGAAAAGAGCGCATCTACATCAGCAGCGAAAGTCTCAAAGAAAACGACGAAGCGAAAATTAGGGCAACCTAAAAAGTCCGAGCCGAAGCCCAAAGCCACAATCAATGCGGCATTCAAAGCTACCAAATCCAATGTGGTGGCGCCTTCAAAGATCACTCCAAAACGTGAGACCGAGACCGAACCCACTTCGTTAGATCAAGCCAGGAATGTGCTGTTGGCCGATTTTTCTCTCCGGCCTAGAAGCAATCGACATACCCTCGACCCCCCCGGATCGCAGAGGAACATCGAGTCTCAAATACCCCAGCTGGGTCTCCCCAGCTTACGCCCAACTACCCCCGAGCCGCGGGCGCAGCGCCCTTCGTCGTGGCATACAGTTTCTCCCCCTTCCAAGCCTCGAGGCATGGGATCCTTCATTGACTAAAACGTCAAGCGCAGTAGCCTAAAGCTCTTACTGCGTGTCTCTAACTACGAAAGTATGAACACCAGGTTCAGCGTGGACTTGAAATGAATTATAATTGTAATCCTCGACGTTTACTTCTCATGTTTTTTTTCAGCACTGTACATATGGAAGACGACGCACGGGACCAGCACAGAACCCACTACATCTGCTCGGCTGACATTTTCTGCGGTTCATGGGGCCCCCATGAACCGCCCTGGATTGGGTGTAGATGCAATCAAAGGAGGGGGGATGGTTGGGAAAGACTGCATCGAGGCAAGTGGCTGTATCTTACGCTTCCCCGCTTTGTGCTCTGCGGAACATAATGTATCGGAAACAAGGTCTTGGGAAGCGTGGGAAACATACTCTGGCGCCTTAATAAGGCAAGGCTCCTACATGGTGTTGTTTGGAAGCCCGGGCTGGGCATCAAGAGAAGGTCATACCCCTAGTGTCAAGCACCTACCAATAGAAATAGATATAGAGGTGAAAAAAAAGTAACACCTTCGTATGGACGACGGTATTGTAGTAATTCGAAGCACGGGATGTCTAAATAATGTGCCTAGGAGAAAAGTCCTAGTTCTCTGCGTGTGAAGACCAAAGGCAATGGTTGCAAGCTTGACTTCTCTATATCGGCTTTACCCAGGCCGACGGATCAGAACCAGCAGCAGGACACCATTACAACGCTCACCACACGACGTACCGTAATCCCAGCGAGAATTAACACAGTGGCGTCGGCGGCATAGTCACGGCAAATACATATCCATAACCACTGCAATAGAAGAGGGCGTATCACTACAGCGATGCCACTACAGATGTGGCTTTCTAAATCCGTGGCTCAGGTTATATCGGAGGTGATGAGACCATTGCATTCTATCTAGGTAACTACTGGATGCCTGGTATATGGTACTGGAACCGATTAGGCTTGACCGACCCCTCTGCCTGTCTTAGCGGACCACCCTGTTTCTCGATCCTCCTATACTCACATAGAAAGCCACTGAGTTGGAGAAAGATTGTCTATGGCGATTTGTTTGCTGACAAGCTCAAATCACGTGGGCCATGATAACGGGGACATCATTTGCCTAGACTAGGAGTAGACAGACACACATTCATTCATTCATAAGCGAACGATGGGCATATACAGGGAGAAGATCATGTTTCTGTTTCACATAATTCCTTGTTGATAGCTATTCATGTGTACTAGCGAAGAAAGGCGCTGCGACAATTAAGGAGCATGAGCGGATACCGCCCATGTCCATCGATTGATTGCCTCGAAACAGCCCATCCAGCACGTGTTTCCACAGGCCACCTAAGGCGTAATAGCCACAGTCAAGCCGCTGCAGGTGGGATAACCCCCCATCCGTGACAGTCTTCGCGTCCTGTATCATGATTGAACCCCATGTAGGCCTCTTTCCATGCCCTAGTATGAGGCTTTTCTGCCGGATACTTAGACAGCATCCACAAGTGTAAAACAAATCGCTGAAAAGCACCAAGCTCGCTGTGCACGCCTATACTTTCCCCTAGTCTACTCGATATCTGGCCGGCAGGTGGTTATAATAGACCGAAATGCCCAGGTATCCGTCCATGCGAACTCCAGATGGCCTATAACACAGGATGCTGCTGCCGGGTATGATTCATGATTCGAGACCGAGATATCCCGCAGTCTATGATGCCGTACCAGAACGCCGTTCCACACAATATAAATGGGAAACCGGAGAAAGAATCAGGGGATACTGACCATTATATCCTGGTGATTCGTTTACATGGGTCATGAAAGAGCCGTTTTTGATGGCTGTCCATGGGAGACACCGCCATTCGAAACGACAGAACCGGAACCCTTTGTTTTTGGCGTATCCCCGACTTTTCCTTCTTCTGCTTGTTGTTTCAGTTGTTGGTATAGAGCGGCTAGCCGCGGACCAGTCATGCCACCCGACGATGCAGGCTTCCCTGATGGTGATTTTTCTTTGCTCGGGGGTTGTTTCTCAGAGGCTGGTATTCTCTTGGATATGAACTTCCTGCAATAGAAATTTAGCTCTGGGGAATTTAAAAGGAAGAGAACGTCAACATACCATAGCTTAGGCTTGAGCTCATCCCACTGCCTCGCATCCAAGCCCGAATTCCTCTTTACGCCCTCAATAAAATCACCAATAGCCGTGATTTGCAATTTCAAGACCTTGGCCCTCGTTTTGGCAACAGGAATGTTCGCTTTTGTGCACGACTCAACTCTCTCGACGTGATTCCAAACAGGTTGCATCAGTGTCTGGATAACGGGGGCATCCCTCTTTTCTTCGTCATCTTCTTCTTCGTTGTCCTCATGGCGACTAACATCGCTTCGTCGATATTCGTTCGCATCGCTGCGGCGATGCTCTTCTACGCGGCGATGCTTGAAGTAACGGCGTTCATCAATCTCCCCGTTGTGCTTCCTCTTGGAATCGGGTCGCGAACTACTCTCACCCATACTACTGCGTGAGCGTTGATGATCCCGTGTGTAAGGGGACTCATGATCCCGCTCACGATCTCTATCTCGGTGGGACATCTTCTTAAGACCTTGAGGAGCTGGAGAAGCCGAGACAGAACTCCCCTTTTCCGCTCGCCGATGTCCATTTACAACATGCGCAGCTTTCTTGTTATTGCGATGGTGATTTTCGACAATCTTTTGGGCGTTTACGTCGTCTGAATGGACCGACATGAGAACAGAGAGCAGATATTCGGCACGGCGGACCAGGTGAACAGCCCCAGGAGCCTTGGCACCTTTTGTATCAGTATTTTCGCGTTCTTGTTTCTTTTCTATGCGATGTTCTTCCAAAAAGAACTTGTCTTGCATGTTCAGCTCTCGGTCTTCCCGAATCTGGTTCCAAGCACCGAAGCCATACCGATCGATGCCAACAAGAAGCATTCCATCTTCCCGAGACCCCCATTCACAACTGTAGTGTGCCGTCTTGGTAGCTTCGGGCAACTGGAAAGACCGAAAGCTAGGCTGTTCTTTGATAATTTTATGAAGAAGTCGTAACTGTGGTGGCCTCTCGAGAATTGTCTCGGCGTTGATCTTCTTCACATCTCCAAAGTCGAACATGACAGCTTTGATATCTTTCTTGGTCATTTTCTTATTAGCTTGGCGTTCTTGTGCGCGAATTTCATTGTTGTTCTTTTCCATAGCTTCACGAGCCGTGGATATAAGCTCATCAAGAACCTGACTGACAAAATCTTTATCGCGGTCACTTAAGCGTGCATCACGCAATAGCTCGTCAGGCCGGTCCTCCATGAAACCGTAGCGCATGAAGGCTCTGATGAGGTTGCGTTTCTCCTTCTCGTTAAGAGGTCTTCGTGGATCGGAAAGTAAAGCTCTTTGTTCTTCAAGACGTTCTTGCTTTGCTTGTTCACGCTCCCGCTTCTTCGCAATCCGCTCTGCCCTCTCAGAATCGCCATTGGTTCTCGAGTTTTTCAGTGCCGCGCGGCGAGGTGCACTGGCTTCCAACTCCCGCGCGAGGTAGTCCTCGGCTTGCTTTTGCTCCTCTTCAGATTTGATAGCGGCGAGTTGCTCTGCAGGAATAATTTGATCCCAATCAAGAGTTAAATCGTCGACCTTGACATCTGTAAACTGCATGAAGTTGTCCCAATCGATGCCACCAGTACTTAGATTCATCTTGTCGTCAACCTTAGTTTTGGTAACCTCGGCATTCTCAAGAATGGAGTCAATATCAAGCTGCTCCAATCTCTGCTGGTTACCGGACTGTTCGAACATCTTCTGGGACCGCATTTTCAAGACCCATTGAATATCATCCGCTGACTTTGCTTCGTCCAACCTGAGACCTTTCTGTCTAAATTCTTCCTTGAAGGCTTTGCCATCGTCTGTGACACCGGCCTGGATGGCCAAGTATTCGAGAAGTAGCTTGTTGCGAGCACGTTCCAGAACTTCCTCTTCAATGGTTTCTTTCGAAACGAGGCGGTAAACAGTAACCGGCTTCTTCTGTCCGATCCTGTGAGCCCGTGCCATTGCCTGTAGATCTGCCTGCGGGTTCCAGTCCGAATCGAATATGATAACGGTGTCTGCAGTCATCAAGTTGATGCCCAACCCTCCAGCCCGAGTCGAAAGCAGAAAGCAGAAGTCTTGGCTATCTTCAGCATTGAAGTGGTTTATGGCAAGACGCCTTGGGCCCGCTCCAATGGTTCCATCGAGTCGCTGAAACTGATACCCACGAAGGCGCAAATAGTCTCCTAAAATATCTAGGACTTTGACCATCTGACTGAAAATCAGAACGCGGTGATTATCCTTCTTGAGCTTGGCCAACAGTTGGTCAAGCAGCATCATTTTACCGCTGCTACCAATAAGACCTTTGATTTGATCTTCACGGCGTGTACTCCCGGCTAACACCTTCTCCTCCGCACCCGGAAACATGTATGGATGATTACTGACTTTCTTCAGTTCCATTACAATATTCAGGAGAGAAGATTTTTGACCTGTGTTGTGTTCGTTGAGAGCTGCGTAGTTTCTTGTGAGGATGTTTTTGTAATACTCAAGTTGGACATCAGATAGTTCGACTCGAATGATTTTTTCAGTTTTGGGCGGGATATCAGACTCCACAGTCTCTTTGGTCCTCCGTAGGATGAATGGAGCGATTGCTGCATGAAGAGCCTGAAGCTTGGTTTGTGCATCAGCGGCGGCTAACGTGTCCAAATCCTCGTCAATCTGCACTAATCCGGGGTTTAGAAAGTCAAGAAGTGAGGACAGCTCAGCCAGGTTGTTTTGTATCGGAGTACCAGTGATCAAAACTCGAGCTGGAGCACCGAAGCTCATCAACTCGGCGTATAGCTTAGCCTCTTTGTTTTTAAGCCGGTGCGCTTCATCGACAGCAAGAGCCTGCCATTTGATAGTCCTCAAGAACTCTGCATCCATCAATATGTACTCGTATGAGGTGACTAGGACGTTGAATTTGTGCTTCTTTGGGTTCCCATTAAACATGAGTTCATGGTCCCGGATCGTATTACGGGCCTCGGAATTGCCCAAGTAAACGACATAGTTCAGGTCAGGTGCCCACAAGTTGAATGTATCACACCACGCAGGTATCACACTCAAGGGGGCCACCACAAGAAACGGGCCTTCTTGTTTGCGCTCGTTGCGCAGCCAGCTGAGAAAGGAGACAGTCTGGACCGTCTTGCCCAGGCCCATTTCGTCGGCCAGAATGACATTACTACCCCGGCACCAATTCAAGGATAAGAAGTTTAACCCTGTCAACTGGAATCCTCGAAGTTCCCCTCCTTTGATGTAATGAGGCTGCTTATCCAGCTTGAGGAACTTGGATCGAGTTGCGGGATTCGACTCGCTCTTCTCCGAGGTCCATGATCGTGATTGCCTATTGAGAAATTGGTCGATTCTGTCTTGGGCAAGTGAGCTTATCACGGACGCCGATTCCCATGTGCAATGCTCATAGGTCAAGCCTTTCCATTTGATAAAATATTCCCGACCCTCATCACCGCTTCGCTGCGCAACAACACGTTCAACTTTTGTATAGTCTTCTAGAGCATCTTGGTCGCGTTCTTTGTCGAGCATATATTGCTCTCGGATCTCCGGCGGGATATCATCGCCAGCAAATTTGAGATCCATCTCATATTCCACAGTCTTTTTGTAGTAATTTTCCAGCTTGCGAACGCCTCGGTAGCCACGAAGGGTTTCTAAGGTGTCCCAAGTGCTATGTAGGTACGATTTGCCCTGCCATTTGATGTTATATTCGAAGTCGTCTCGAGTAGTAGCGGGCGTCCATTCGCGACCGTCGGTCACCCGATGGCCAACCACCTTCTCGATATATTCCGTGTCCTCAGGGAAGTCCCCGCCAGTCCAGTTGGGTGTCAGCTCAGATTCTTCGTCATCGTCGATGTCACTTTCTTCATAAGTTTGAACGGTTTGTGCTGCTCGGCGGTTTGACCATCGTTTCTCGGTATATAGGTGTGCAGAATGAGGCTGGCTTTGTTGCCGACGAGCCTTCTTGAGAAGTGATTTGGCTTTGGCGCCTCCATACGTATCCGAGTCTGAGTCGTGGGCAGGGGTTTGGCATGCGGAGGTTCCTCGCTTGGAGGCTAATATTAAATCGATTAGTTCAGAGATCACTCTCTTTCGGCACTGGGCTTTGCAACATACACTGCCGAGAACTCTGTCCGGTCTGTACTTTCTTAGTTCGTCGATTGACCGGAATAACATCAGAATCAGAGTCTTCATCTTCATCGGATTTAACCTATTAATATAGGTTAGAGCCAACCTGCTATGACTGGGTGATACGAGACGACAGTGACTTACAACTCTCGCCAGTTTTGTTGGCCGGGACTAGGAAACGACATTAGCAAATGAAAACAATCACCGTGGGGTTGTCTGCCATACACTTCTCCTCAAACCATACAGCTGTGGGTTATCTCGGATATACTCGTCCTCTTCGGGGACGGCTTTTCGTTTGGGAGCGCGCCGCGATTCGTGAGACATTGACCGGTCGTCGCGGCGTTCATCACTCTGTGACGCAGCAGGCGTCTCCTCCATATCATAATCAGCATCATCAGAGGCCTGCGCCTCTTCATCACTAGACTCAACATGGTCATTCAAGTCGAGCTCCGCTTCTGCATCTTGGGAAGATTCATGACCGGCCGCAGACGGCGAAGGAGACGTAGAATCACGGGTAGGCTGGGCGCTGGCTTCGTGGATTTCGGATAAGTCGCTTTCACTTGCACGGTCGTTTACTGATATATTGTCGCCCGCCGGCGGAACCGATGAGGTATCCGGGTCAGCAAAGGCTGACTCGGGGGAGCTCGACATGTCGACACTAGATACAACAGGCTCCTAGGACAGGTCAGTAGAGAACCAACAGACGAACGGCTACGTGAACTAGATGAGCAGGTAGCGCGAGAACCAGCGATTCGGACAGAGGCAACATTGAACAAGAACTATGAAGCTCGAGTTCGTCAATGAATCTGGCGCATGCTAGATGATGATTTGATGGGCGCGAGGCTGATGAATGATGAACGGGCATTGGCACCGGAGTATGGGATGTCGGACGCAGAGCGTTGCCTTGACGCGTTGGAAGCATCGAAAACAAGCACTTCCATCTATCATCCAACGTTTGAAGAGGCTAAATGCAGAATAGGAAGAGATGGCAGGGTCGCATGTGAGTATCATACGGATAGATTCTATGTCCAGAACGCGGCAGTAACAAGCGGTCCAGCCTTGCGTAAACAACGCAGTAGGGGAAAGTTGCGGGCAGTAGAGGGACTTACCAGTCATCAACTATGGCGATCAAGCATGAAAGATTAAAACGAAGAGGTATGTCTTGCTAGGACCGACGATATTGTAAACGATGGACCTTGGTAGTGGTGGATGTGATGGTGGTGCAGGATGAGAATGCTGTGTGGAATAATTGATGGAAAGTGGAAGTGCGGACGGACAGCTTGGCCCAGAGAGCGATCCTGCTAAACCCCACCGAACGGGTTTAGTGTCAAGTGCACACAAACACAAACCCAGTAGTGAGTCTTCCAGGTTGGTTATCGGCTTATCCAGGCGACCGGGGCATGTTAGGTGGGAGGTACGGATGTACTTTGTACCTCGTACCTTCCCAGTGAATGCGTCTCCGTAGCGCCCACTTGTGCTCCGATTCTGTACCTGTAGGTTCCGGGGAAGGTACCACCCAAGATATCCACCGGTGGGTGCCTGCCATGGTCTGAGGAAGAGGACGGGACCGTTCCAATGCCCAGGTGCTCTTCCGATGCTAGCAGGACACCCCCGAAGTCGCTGTAGGCACTCATCGGCCAGATACGACCCGACAGACTTCCGACGACACGGGGACCATTTACATACAAACTTGGAACTACGCAGCACACGACGTCGCGACCTTCTCACTCAACAAATTTCTCATTCAAGTTTCGAACAGCTATGTACCTACCTAGGTAGGTCAAGGGAATCTATGTAATCGATTGCTTGCTCATCTACGGAATACATAACTACTGCGCATATTCAAGCAATTCTCACCCTCCCAATCAGATGTGTCTTCTCCCGCGTTACTGGTCATCCAAGTTAGGTTCAAGGTGTGTAAAGTATAGGCAAGCAAGTTGGTCTTGGGCTGTCATATGCTGTTTGCCGGCTCGTATCTGGCCGAAGGAAGCCAGCAACCCCCGCGGTGACCCCCTCGCAATACTCAATACGCAGTATCTGGTAATCAGTGCCGTTACTATCTACTACATAGGTGCCTACACCACATACTACACCTACGAACGTCACATCTGCCAGATAGTACTTTAGTTATAACTTAGATAGGATGCCAGTTGCATTTCATAGCAGGGTGGAATCACGCGCATTGGCTCCCAAGCTCATACCCGTAATGTGAAGAGAGGGGGACTCTGCGTAGTCCCAAAACTGGTATTAGAGGTTTAACTTGACAGTCGCCCCTCTCATCAGTATCGCGGTAATAGCTAGCCTTAGCAATGGGGAAATAGGTACAATCTCGGGGTGTTCAAGCACACCGCACTACCTAACATCTGAATGGCATTCCGAAATGCTTCATCCTAAGCATTTTACAACAAGTATTATCCCAAAGTGACGCCTCGTACTGCAGATTCAGAGTCTTCATTCACGCCAGCATCCGAGTCCTTCGTAAACGGTACTGACCAACATGGGCACTTTCTGCCTTATTTACGGACGTGCAGGGATTCGATTTACAGGGATATTTGGGTTCAGTTCGACCACCTACTGATTTAAAAGCTAGTAGCCGCTACAAACTACCACAAATTTTTACAGTGAATTTACAGTGATTTAATCCGCTAGTTTACAGTGTTTCAATGGTTTATCTATCTTGTAAATCTTTAGCGGCTAGTAACTTTTGGATCAGTAGTTAGTCTCATCATGTCCTACGGACAGATAATCATACCTACCAGGTGAGGTACCTAGGTAGGTACCTAAGGTATCCATACTCGACCAGATTCTAAATTCCTATTCAGCTACGTTATATGAAGTCTCAGCGTACCTCGAGACGCCGCCTCTTTGAAGGTAGCTATGTAGTAGTTTATAGCTTCTATAATTGTAGTAGGTATCCCGTGCTACGATGATATTCCCACGCCTACCCGCTTCTCTCTGGATACCCCTTCTACCTACCTAGGTATATAGGTCAGCTTACATAAGTAAGTGTTTACTTTTATAGGCTAGCTTGACCGCAAAATTGAACGAATCAGCAATTAGCAATTGACGATTGCCCAGGGCACCTCCAGTGTCACATCCCCCCCACTAAATTCGGCGCACAACAACCCCTCTAGGTAGCGTATGTCGTGGTTTATCTGGCTCTACCTAACCCCTCGGAAATTCCTCCTGCGCATCATCAATCTTCCCGCCGTGACGGACGTTGGACGAGACGCTTTTTCGACATCTTCCACCGGCTGGCTCTACTGTTTTCTCTTCTACCAACGCCCCTCTCTGAGACAACTTCAATTTGTTTCCTTGCCGCGCCAGCCCTGCAGTCATGGCCTCTAAACTCACTCGGTAAGAGACTATCTTTTGCCGCACCCTGCCACGTAGGATGCTGATTTTACCATTTTAGTATTGCAATCGTCAACGACGATAAGGTGCGAACGAAGACACCACACTATATAACTTGTTCTCCTCTAACGTACCTGTAATGGGATTTTAGTGCAAGCCTAAAAGTACGGATATCGCCGCAGCAAAATCTATATTCGCCGTCTCAACTAACGCGCTTTCGTAGAATGTCGCCAAGAATGCAAGAAGTCGTGCCCGGTAATAAACATTCAGCCTCGACGCTTTCGCCCAGTCCGCCATCCCACTGACCCGATCCATAACAGGTGGTCCGTACCGGAAAGCTTTGCATTGAAGTCTCCCCTGACTCCCGGCTTGCCTTCATCTCCGAGTCTCTCTGCATCGGTTGTGGTATCTGTCCTAAAAAATGCCCTTTTGGTGCGATCACCATTATCAACCTTCCCACGAACCTTGAGAGTCAGGTTACGCACCGATATTCCGCCAACAGCTTCAAACTTCACCGTCTGCCTACACCTCGGCCAGGCCAGGTACTCGGTCTTGTTGGTACAAACGGTATTGGCAAAAGCACGGCTTTGAAGATCCTCAGTGGCAAACTTAAGCCAAATTTGGGCAGATTCGATAACCCTCCCGATTGGGAAGATGTCATCAAGTACTTCCGAGGCTCAGAACTACAGAGTAGGTTTACTTCCAAGCTTTTCTGTTTCGTGTCCGTCTAACGCCTTTTCTTTCCAGACTACTTTACGAAGCTACTCGAAGACGATCTCAAGGCTGTCGTGAAGCCCCAGTAAGTACATTTCTCTTCGCTGATCTTGTGCTTGCTGCTAATCTGTAAAGATACGTGGATCAATTGCCGAGGGCAGTCAAAACTGCGGATAAATCCGTGCGCCACCTTCTTGAGCGAGGATCCGCCAGGAATAACAGTGAGGAGCTTCATACGGACGCCCTGCCGAGCCGCCACGCTAACTTGGACAATAGTGGACGAGGTCCTAGACACTTTGGAACTTCGCCACCTTCTAGATCGTTAGTGTGTCCCGTTGTCATATTGAATCCAGCCAGTAGCTAACATATCCTATAGGAGATGTAAATCTACTGTCTGGTGGAGAGCTGCAAGTAAGCAGGACCCGCGATTCTCGACAGCAAAAGACCAACTTTCGGTTTCAGATACCAGGAATTGGTTCTTCGCTCACTGTCTCTCCCGAATTCCACATCTTCCCCACATCTCAAGAACTACACTATAAGAATATTTGCTAATTTCTCCTTTGCGACCAGCGATTTGCGATCGGTACTGTCTGCGTACAAAATGCAGACGTGTAAGTGATGCGTGGTTACCCCTCAGTTTCAGTTACCGGCAACATCTTTCACTGTCCATTCATGAAAATCGTTTACCCTCATACTCCAGAACCTCCCCACAAGTTTTCTCCTGAGGAATGGCGTCTAATGCCGAATTAGGTACATGTTTGACGAGCCAAGTTCTTATCTAGATGTAAGTCTCTCAAGATTTTAGTTCGTTTCACGTGCCAAAGCTCTACGTGTGGCCGAATCTCTCAAAACCCAGTCTACAAAGCTATTAACACGTTATTGTAAAGGTCAAGCAGCGATTGTCGGCTGGTCGCATGATTCGCTCTCTCTTGAACGTCAAGAACTACGTCATTGTGGTAGAACATGACTTGTCGGTTCTCGATTATCTATCTGACTACATATGTGTCCTCTACGGAAAGCCAGCCGTATATGGTGTGGTCACACTCCCATATTCCGTGCGTGAAGGCATCAACATTTTCTTGGACGGTCACATCCCAACAGAGAATCTTCGATTTCGAGACGAATCATTAACCTTCCGTATCTCAGAGGGTACAGACGATTTCCAGGCCGACAAGGCTCGTGGGTTTAGTTATCCTAAGGTACGTTATTACCAACTCATGTATTCTCAGTATATATCACTTCGTATTCCGTGTCATTAGCCTGGAAACCCTTTTTCTGACTTGTGAATTTATAGATGGAAAAGACCCTTGGAAGCTTTAAGCTTAGTATCGATGCCGGAAATTTCACTGATTCTGAAATTCTGGTCATGATGGGTGAGAGTACGTGACCCTAACAGTTTGCTATAGCTTCTCTATCAGATCCCACGGCTATGACGCTCTTTAAGAGCACTCCCCTCCACCTGCAAAGCTTTTGCATGGTTGAACAACCGTTGTTAATAGCAATTGCTAATTTTCGACTACGTACAGATGGAACCGGAAAAACAAGTTTCTGTCGACTGCTTGCCGGCGCGTTGAAACCTGATGGCGCGAAGAAGGTGCCGGATATGAGAGTTAGTTTGAAACCTCAAACTATCACACCCAAGTTCGAAGGTCAGTGATCCCTAAGCATTATTTATACTCTTCTCCATATATTTCTGGGAAGATCCGTTATATTACCCGGAGTTCTCTTGAGACTCGCCCGAGGTGGTGATAACTGATTCTTATTAAAGGAACTGTTCGTCAACTGTTTTTCAAAAGAATCAAGCAAGCTTTCTTGTCGCCCCAATTTCAGACCGACGTGGTCAAACCTTTGAAGCTGGATGATTTCATCGACCAGGCAAGTGATCTATTTCAATATGCTGTTCCCTGCGCTGCTAGTAATTGCTGGCGGTTAATCTTAGCGATGTATTTATTTGCCGACGGTATGCTCTTATGGAAAGTCGCAACTAGTCCCTCAACTCATAAGACGACGCTTATGCTTTCTTAAGCTATCGTCGTTTATTGCTGTATTTTTGCTGCCTGCTGCGACTATCGCGCACGGGCGAAAAGTGTAGCAGGAAGTAGGGGAATAGTCGAGCATTTCTCGATCTAACAGCGTCTGCTAGTCTGATCGTCCATTCCCACTTACTAACTGGTTTCTAGGACGTCAAGAACTTATCCGGGTACTGTGGTATTATGACACGCTGTGAGCGCTTTTATACTAATAATGAGAATATAGTGGTGAATTACAGCGCGTCGCTATCGTTATGGCGCTAGGACTTCCCGCCGATATATATTTGATTGACGAACCCAGCGCGTATCTCGACTCCGAACGTGAGCAAATGCCAACCGACACGAACAGAGCAGAAACTAACCACGTAGTTGCAGAGCGTATTATTGCTGCCCGAGTGATCAAACGATTTATAGTGAGCTACCACTGAATCGATACACGTATCTCGCTAGACATTTCTGCTGACACACTAGGCAGATGTCTGTGAAGAAGACAGCTTTCATTGTAGAACACGACTTCCTCATGGCCAGTAAGGCACTCTCATGGCATATGACAGAATGATTTTCATCAACTAACCGCAAACGCCATACTAGCTTACCTGGCGGATCGTGTCATCGTTTTTGATGGCCAACCGGGTATCGATGCTCATGCGAACGCGCCAGAGTCTTTGCTCACCGGCTGCAA
Source organism: Xylaria intraflava (assembly GCA_022385655.1). Classification (NCBI taxonomy): domain Eukaryota; kingdom Fungi; phylum Ascomycota; class Sordariomycetes; order Xylariales; family Xylariaceae; genus Xylaria; species Xylaria intraflava. The sequence goes on along the minus strand of MU279874.1, from coordinate 11,602 downwards.
CAAGTTCCTCAAGAATCTAGACGTTACATTCCGACGCGATCCCACAAACTACAGGCCTCGCATTAACAAACTCAACAGTCAGCTAGATCAGGAGCAGAAGTTGAGTGGGAACTACGTAGGTCATCCTATACATTTGGAGAAGCATCGTCCATTAACCATCATGTTAGTTCTTCCTTGAGGAAGACAGCTCATGAAAAGGGCATCCCCAAACATGATGGCCGTAGAAACGGTCGTAAAAACAGGCACCATCGGCGTATGCTTCAAGTGTCGATTCGCGGCGTTCTAGGTGTTCAAAATCGAAATGGCAAACGCCATAAAGGTGGTGGCGCTCATGAACTACCCAATGTAGAAGAGGTTGGCGGTGAGGATAGTGAGGATTCCGACGACATGGTCTGGAGGCGGGGTCGATCCCCTGCTATGTCTGGTCCTGTAGTAATTCCAACAATGTCTTTTCTGGAAGAGGACCTCTAAGATGAGGCCGCTGCATGTAGGTAAGTCGGGGGAGACGTTAGTGGCAAGGCTTTTTGATCCCATGAGCAGCCAGACACTACAGATTGAGGGGCAAGCGGGTCAAGTGGATGATCGCCGTCAGATACACGGGTAATTCGAGCTTCCGAGGTGGTGAATTTCTAGGCGGGCCACCGGAGCGCATAGGAATATAACTACATGATCATATTGTACACGCGAAAAGGCTGAAACCTAGACCGCCATATTTGAAATCTAGGTAATCTCTTGTTTAGTCTTGAATATGGTATGCAGCGTGATTCGGGGCATTTGGCGGTGCTATGAGCATCGACAGCAACATCTTCCTTCTTCGAATCTATTGATTTGTTTTGACGGAATACCCTAGCATAAGGTAGCCTAAAAGTTCGAAAGCATGTGAACCTCATCTAGGTAGTCGGGTCTTGCTGGCTGGCCCAGACGTCTAGCTCACATGCCTATATACTAGGTACGTATGTCACAAATCAAGCCGAATTGCCAGGGAACAAGTAATCACTATCAGAGTATGATGAGGCCGTGGATAATCAACCGAAGGCGCAGGACAATTAAATTAACAACTAACATCCTATATACGGGAGAGACCACAAGACCATGGGTTCTCCCAAAGGTGAGAGATACAGGGAGGGAGGGTTGATACACACCAGAGCTTATGAACTTTACGCAAAGCATCCTAACTAGAACTTTCGTCTAGTCTGATTAGGCCGCTTCATCTTTGCAGGAGGATGGAAACAGAACCGAAGAGGACCAGAAATTTCCTGCAGAAGAGTGAGATAGCTCATTTCTATTGACGTGGATGTGCGGCGTTCTGGACGTACGGAAGCGATGCCCTCTCTTCTCAGCATCTTGTCGTGCGTCAGGGAATGGATGTGGTGTTGACCCGTGCGTGCGACAATATGGGACCAGGTTGAATTGCGGATATTCAGGTCATTAAAATGAAATCCCCAAGGGCCAGAATATCACACACATACTAGCAAAGAGAGACTCAAGTCTCAAGCTAATGGGGGGACATAAGCCATAGGATGCAATCGCCTCGAAACGAATGCTGTGACTTTGAATAGGCTCAAGAACCTAACTTAGAACTGGCAATCCACGTTCTTGACGGGGAATTAGGTGAGTGCAAAAGGCATTTGGTCATGGACATACAGTTCGGCGTTGTCGATTAGATCAGTTAATCTTCCTCGATTTCGCCTTCTTCGCTACCGGAGTGCACACCTGGGTCCTCTTCCTTTGACGGCAGCTGAGGTGCAGGCGGCGTTTTGTTCTTGGGTGCGGCCTCGCGATGGACAGAGCGCTCACGTGGGGTTCTATCTCGTCTCAATCTCTATAACTCATATTAGTTGGGAGAACTTTAGTATGGGTCACTTGTCAAACCTTAGAATCCCGTGAATTGTTGTCCTCCTCATCCGCTCTCCGGCGTCTCGACGAAGTCGGTCGCTCATCACCGTAAGGGAGTTCTTCCATTGGTCCTCGCTCAACACGGCGGCGGTACATCCTCTCACGTTCTTCTTCGCGATCGCGCCTCTCGCGGTCGTAATAGCTAAGCGGATCATCACGTCTCGATCGCGGTGGATAGTCTCTATCTCGTTCCCGGTCTCTGTCTCTCTCGTGATCTCTCTCGCGGTCGCGGTCGCGGTCTCGTTCCCGATCACGGTCGCGGTCGCGGTCTCGATCACGCTCTCGATTGTCCCGGTCTCGATGTGAATCCAACGGGCGGCGGTCAGACAGCAAGCTCTCAGCCATGCTTGACTTACGATAATTCTTCTCACGCTCTGCGATAGCCTTACGGCGATCGGCTTCGTAGGCATCAGGTTCGGGGCTGCGACTATGGCGAGGAGCCCGTGTACGATCACTACGGTGAGATCGGTCTCCTTTGTCTCTATCACGATACGTACCACGATCAACTGATCGATCTCGACGCTTATGGCGATCACGATCTTCGTCTTCTCGGTCTTTGTTAACTCGGCGAAGAACTTTCTCAAAGGCTCCCCTACGGGCTTCTTCTAATGTGACAGCCTTGAACTCGGCGGCGCGGGCAAGTCGAGGTCGAATCTTCTCCCAAGTATCATCTGCCGCAACTGGAGGGTCAAGATGCTTGATATAGGAGCGAAGATCATCGATGGCTCTGCGCTGCTGGCGTTCAGAATGTTTGTCCTCATCTGACCGTTTCGCTTTCTTCTCCTGGAGCTGTTTCACTAGTTAGCGATATTGCACTATGCACTCATCCCAAATGTACACACCCGTTCGAAGATCAGCTTTAATATATCATGGTCAATGTTAGCACTGCGTGGGTCATTCTTCAAGACGGCAGTGAAGTCTTCGAAACTAGTCTTAGGGGTGAACTCAAAACGAATGTCCTTTATTTGCGTTAGCAAAGGCACCAGCCATAGTTGAACCAATATTCTCACCTCCATAACATCTAGGATATCATTTCTAGTGCCACGCAACGCGCGCTCCTCTTCCTCAACAACATCCCAGAATAGCTCGAGTGGCGTTGAGCCGGGTTGTCCGCAAACGGCTTTAAATCGTTCGTCGTTCTCGATCGTTGGGAACAATTGACCCCATTTCATGCCGGCTTTTATCGCCCCAGTCTTGCGGAGATCTTGGAGCAATTTGACAAATGCATCACGATTCTTTCGCTCAACGCGAAATTTCTTGTTTCTTTGCGCCTGTCGAGTTTCGTTGAAAGTTCGCTCCAACGACTTGATGTGGTTTTGGAATGCAGTTAGGATATCAGAGTCAGAAAGGGTTGTATACTTCTCATCATTTTGAAAGGGGGCGGTTGCCTTCAATATACCCTGGGCTTCAGACCAACGGGTATAAGGCTCGAGGTTCAACTTCGGCAGCAGATCAATTAGCCCATCCATAGCGCTTTTCCGGAGATTAGCTTGACTTTCAAGATGCGCCTTTTTCAAACCGGTCACATAGTCCTCAAAAAGCTGTCTTCGCTCTTCGTCGTCATTGGTGGAGCGAAAGATAGTCTCGCCCTCAATGATAGGGCGAGCAGTCTTCCAGCGCGTGTAATGTTTTATTTCAGGATGGCTCTTTAGCATTGTCGCGAAGTCTGCCCGTAGCTTTGCTAGCCTATCCTTTGCGCGCTCTTTATCCTGGATGATCATTTCATGGCAGTAGTCCTCGAAGGCAGCCTTTCTATCTTTGGGATCTTTGATGGCGCGAAATTGAGGATCCTTTACAGTTGCCCGCACCGCTTGTTCCCACGTCCAGTCCGGTTGTACACCATTGCGACGGAGCAGTTTGGTGAAGGCGGTCTCTGCCTCCTCGGCCGTAGTATACTCGGGCTCGTTACTCGCAGGCGTAAAGGCTTGAGCGCGCGGGTCATTACCGTAGGTTAGTTGGCGCGACTCAGGGAAGATATCGCGGTGATCGCGATGGTCACGAGAGTGATCATATCCGGAAGTCGGAAAGGAGCCACCAGGGCCGCCAAAGGGGGTTGGAGGACTGACAAATTAGCCATTTATGATCTAGGATTTGTAGAAGGATATGCGGTCTACTCACGCGGGCGTCGACGGTGTAATATCGTGTCCTAATGCTTTCCGATACACATCGGGCATTTCCCAAGAGCTCTGCTTGGATTCTGTATTGTACCAGTATTTGCGACCACCTTCAGCTGTATATTCTTTCCATGGTTGGTTTGCAAGCGCGCGCTGCGCGAGGATGGTTAGTAACAGTAGGCAGCATGCAGTTTATAGTAAGAGAAAGACATACCTCAGCCGGCGTCATCATCTCCTCGGGTTTCGTCCATTGCGTGACTTTGGTGATGGGGTTATAGTAATAGACGCGTCCCTCGGCGCTCTTGAACTCCTGCCATGGATTCGGCTGGCCAAAGGGGCCGTTAACTCCATTCATTGTGATAGATTCAGAAGACAGTTTGACATAGATCCATAGTCTGGTACGGAAAAGCCACTGCTGAAAATGGGCGGGTAGGATGCTTGTGTCAACAACTCATCGGACAGGTTGTGTTTTATCACAAGGCCATTTTTCGTCGAGAAATCTGAACGCGGAAAGATAGGGAAACACCGCCACAGTAACCCGCAAGGCAGGATTAGGTAATTGGTTCAGAAGTGTGTGGCGCATTCTATGGCGCAGCTTATACCACCTAGGTAGTCTACCTACCTAGGTACCTACCTTGACGGACCAGGTATCTTAGGTAGATCCCTATCTCGAGTACGTTTTGGGGGGCCTTGGAGCTCTCAATGGCATGGGCAGCTACGCCAGCGCACCCGTACCCTCGTCGGACTCGGCTGCCCTAGAAGTACCATCACTCATCACTGTGAGCCTCATCCCGCCAAACACAGTCTCTCATTTTGTCGCTGGTAGGCATTTACCTACATTCCTCCAAAACATAGGACAATCCACCATGCATCGGGTCATTGATTTCTCCAAACGCACCTAGAAGCATTCATCAGATTGTTATAACTACCACCTAACTGCAAGTAGGTAGGTAATCTGGCCACAATGGGTGACCAACTCCCTCCCACGGAATCAGAATCTCAGCCTGATCCCATAGATTTCGTTGCCAACTCAAGTCTTGAATATTTCATTCCTGGGGCCACTGACTTCGCAACCGACCAATTTTTCGGAGATGGCGGTCTACCTTTCGGGCAGCTCCTCGATTCGATAGAGCGGCGTGAATCACTGTTTTTCGGTGGGCAATCCCTTAACCCCTGCGTCATCACATTCTCATCGTGCTCATGTACAGACCTCAGATGAATCCGTCCATGTCGTACTTATACTCAGGATCCCATATGATGAAGACGCCGCTCTACAAGCTACCCTGAAGAGCCTTGTCATCTCTCTAGACGTCCAGATTGTCAGCGAAAGTATCGCTGACCGCGACGGCTCACCCGCCTCCGAAGTCATATATGCCGGTACCATAGATGGCTCTCGGGAGCCTGTCACATTAATACATCAAAGCACCCCCAGTTCTGACGCGAATAATGATGGTGACCATGGGGGCTATACGTACGCCATCTGGGATAAATTTGTGTTCCTGAGCCGTCCAAGAATTCGCCTACAGAGACCCTCGGCTGTTTTCGCGGCAACGGCCAATTCAAGATCTGCTACCGGTCCTCTTTCCAATGGTCCTCAAGATGGCTATATGCAGAGTGGTATAGCCTCCAGTCTCAACCTGCTTGAGTCATTTAGTAGTGATCCAGCTCTGAACGGGATAAAGCCACGGCTCTCTGCTCTGCGGGTGTCCCGTGTATCACCCTTCACCCAACGAACCGACGACCTCGTACGTCCCGTCAAGTCATTTCCGACATTCTCATTACGTATCTATCCAGCCGTGCACTCGCGCATACGATTCACGCATCTAAATTCTGCCTCAGCCACAACAGCCGTAATTGCTATGCTCGAGGTTGACTTTACCCCCTTTTTCAATTGCGAGATCATGCTCGATAAGATAGCACTCACTATCCCAGATGCCGTAGTGGAGGATCTCACAGATGAGGCAGGCCTCCGTCTGCCATTATCTTGCGTCTCGCATGATCATATTACGTTCATATATCGTATTGTCCCGATTGACACGGATGTCCCGGCAAAAAATCTATTACGAGACTTAAGTATCGCTATTTCATCCACCGCGTTAGTGGGCCCTCGAATCAAGCCTCAACTGAGAATGGCTTGGATAGCAGCAATTGATTTCACAGTTCCTATGAATCCAGGGTACGGGACTACAATACAACCAATCCAGCGAACGCATAGATCAAGTCATCTATCCAATGGTGGTGAGAGTGTCACTTTAACCGCGCCTTCGGTCGCAAGGCCAGATTCTCTCCCATCTCTTGAAGCATCGACAACGCAGATAGAGACAACGGTCCAAGAACTAGGACTCACAGTAACATTCACCGCACCTTCACCCGCTCACAAGATCTTCGTGGGCGATACATTTTCTTGGGACGTTTTCTTCGTCAATCAGTCGCCAAGTCAGTCAGCTGCTGCTAGGAAACTCGCCATGGTAGTGATTTCTACACGCAGACGCCACGAATCACGAGTGACGAGAACGCTATCTATACTTCAGGCACCAGAAGGTCCGGACAGACGTTCTACGTCCACGCCACACCGAAGTAGAGATGTGGCAGAAGCTATCCTGGACGACAATGTAGTCCATGCCATGCAAACTAGTGGCATCGTTGACAACGCTCAACTTGTATGCCTCAGCCCCGATCTTAGGGTCGGTCCCCTCGCACCTGGTGCATGCCAATCAGTTGAGCTTAAATTTCTAGCTCTCAAGGAAGGGATTGTGGGTGTGGATGCAGTCCGGATCATTGACCTCGTTAGTAATGAGCACGTTGACATACGCCAATTCCCAAGCATTATAGTCGAGAACAAGCCAACAATGCCATGAGCAGCAAATTCCTTGACCGTCTTCCGAGTCTTGGCCACGTGGCTCAGGCTAGACAGTTCTCTAAGCGATAGGGACAAATCCGGAAGTCCAAGCTAGGCGTGTACCGTGAACGGCCAATATATGGGCTTAGCGGCAAGAGATACTCACCACGCGATACCCGCGCACCATTTGTTCATGCGTAGGCTGTTTTTATGTTGTCCAGCGTGGCTTTCGGATTGGTCCGCTGGCATATCGAAGCTATATATACTAGGGACAAACCACGCAGGTTGTGAAGCAGCAGTGTAGGTGTCCTTGGTGTATACATGAGGCTGCGTGCAAGATTAGCTCATTTATGAGAAAATCTCGAACGCATTGTGGAGGTATGGAGTATTGAGTGGCAAGCAAATGGTGTCCGTGTCCATGTGTCGTGTGCGGAGCTTCACCCACTTTAAACCCAGCACTTTGCAGACCAAGATGTGAAGTTATTGTCGGGGTTGCTGTGTGAGGGGAACCAGTCAAGTTGTATTCTGAAAGCAGGGCACGCACATAGGTACTGTCTCGGTCATCAGGCATCCTATCTACCGGTCGGAATCGATTCTGCTGCCAGCTAGGACCAAACAACCCCGGCCTAGGGGTTCTTGTTGTCCCGCAGTACTACCTAGCTATCGAAGCAGTCAGATAGATGCCCCTGGGTATAATCATATCGTAATGCCGAACCCTAGATCCACCATGTTACCTAGCTCATGAGATCCCTCTGGAAAAAAGAAAATCGCGCTCGTAGCTGTATAACACCATATGCGGTCGATAAGCCAACAAGGCAACGGCATCCTGTCAGAGACTAGAGCTGTAGAGCGAGTAAAAGATTCGCCATGACAATTAGATAGTAGCCAATTGCTTCCTAACTTCCTCGCAAAGCTGTACATAGGCAAGTAGTTGCGACACTACCCGGCCATGTCAACTCCAATATGCCTATCCATCTGCTTCTCTTATTAGGCCTACCGGAGTCATTCGCCCTGGAACCGTGGAAGAAAAAACAGTTCTTGTCGTCGGGTAACGGCAAGTAAAATCTGACCGCCGGTCGCCCCGCCCCCTCCCTCTCGAATAGGTAGGCAGCGAGTACACTTCGTACGTCCGTATCTATCTCGGATGCGCGACTACGCTACGTAGGTGACTATTCCAAATCGACGTGCAGACCCAATGAAGATGCACTTGCTGAGTGCGTTTTACTATTCACTATTACTTAGGTGCTTATCTGCTGGTTTGCGCTTGTGAAGCGAATTCCAGCATGGCTATTCAATCCGATACGAATCCGAGACTGCGGAATAATAGCTATCCGAGAGTAAGCAGCGTGGCTTAGCAGACTATACTACGCACGCAAAAGCTGACGCCTCACTAACCTCCGCGGATACCTAAGGTACCCGGGCATATCTATGGGGCTGGATTAGATCGAGGGTTGCCTCATATGGCGATGTCAATTCGGGGCGCCAATGTGCTGTGGCCATGCTGGAGTCATTGGTGCCGGGCATCTGTTATATACATGAGAATGCCTGCCTTACACACAGATGCTGACGCGGTAGGGTTCTTTGGGTGTCAAGGCCAGAACACAACAGAACAGACCGATCCGAACACGGAATCTCTCGGCACAAATGCGACAAGTGCCGCGACAATGTGGGGGATTTGAATTTGCCGCATCCACTATGGAATACTTTAGTACATGGAAAAAGACCATGCACAGCAGCGGGCTCGGCTTGCTGTATTTCCCGACCGCGCCTCTTAAACAGGTCAAGATAACCGCCACCCCCTGATGATAGGTGGGATGGCCGAGCGGGTATGGTAGGCCGGGCAGTTGGGTGCGCGCGCTATACACGGAGCTGGTATAGGTAGGTGAGAGGTGCCAAGAGGGCGCCCTGATGAGATGGTAATTTCAAAAATAAAAATAAAAATAAAGAGAGACAGAGAGAATAGAAGAGAATGGTATAGATCAGCTGTCGGCTGTGGTATAACTATAGCCCATGGGGGTCGGGATGTGTCATTAAGCGCCCGCGAGATTCGAGCGCATCGCTCGCATCGCTTCGACGTATGAGGTCATACTGTCTACCGTGTACATACATTATTGCATTTAAAAGCATAAAAGCCCGGAATGCAGTCGTTGATTCGGTCGCCGTACACCACATAATGCAGTAGAGTCCCTAACCAGCTGACGAATCACATCACGTGATGAATCATTAGTCAGCAAGAATTCCTACTGCTGCAGGGTCTGAATTGAAGCTATTCAGACTGCGTATTCGCACCTATTCTAACCTAACCCCTTCGATTAGGTCCTCTACTGGCTGTTGGTCCTTTTTACCTCTCCTACCCCTTTTTTCGGTCTTTTTCTGTTCTTTTTTCTGCATCTTCTCTATCCGGCGCTGCGCCTGTTGTTCGGCAGCTACCCGGGCCTCTTCTATATCTTCTATACTGTAAAAAGCCTCCTGGGCGTCCTTTTTGACCGTCACTTTCCCTGTTATACGCTTGGATTCGGTCTCCGCCTTGTGGGTGTCGATTTCCCGATTCTGAACAACCGTTGTTAAGGTCAACAGATCTAGCCGTTTCCCCGTCTTCCTAAGTAACGCACGCTGATCACGGGTTAGATTGCCTTCCATCTCCCGGAACTGCGTATAAAGGTCTGATCCACTCAAGGGAGTGCGGAGAACGTTAGGAAGACTAAGTGTTGACGAAGTAGGAGTCGATTTTGGTGGTGTAGAGGGCTCGGGAGTAGCAGAATTCGACCCTTCAGCCAACCGCACGGTATAACCAACTAATTGGTCGTTTTCGAGAGGTCTCCGGCGGTTGGGTGGCCAGATCCCCGATTTACGCCAAGCTGCAGTGATGATTTCGGTCTTCATAGCCCTCTCGCGGGCCTTAATATAGCAGGAAAGAAACCTCTGCTTATAGATAGGTGCCGATCCAGGTAGGTGGGCGTACTCTACCGATTCCTGCCTGAAATAGGCCTTAATTACTGAAAATATGCCTAGGTCTGCAGGCTGAATAACGTGGCTACCGTGGGCAGGTAGAAATAGCACTTCTACCTTGTTGTGCTTAGCGTGCCAGAGGAATTCGCCGTCGGTATGGGTCTGATGGCCATCGATTATTAGGAGGCGCCACTGCGAAGGGTTCGCAGGCTTCGTTTCGGGTAAATATACCTCCTGAAGCCAGTGATTTGCTATGCGGTAGGAAGTCCACCCTTTCTTATTGCAGGCGAACTTCCAAGGAGGAGGGTTGGCCGCAAACCACTGGCCTTGGAGGTTCTCCCCGGTGAATATAACCACCGGGGTCAGGCACCGACCGTCGGCGGTGATAGTCTCCAAAATCGTCACCCAATTTGTTGCATCGGAGTGCTGCCGTGGCCCTCTCTTGGTCTCAGCTGCCCCAACCACCTTACCGGCGCTGGATTCGCCTTCCTGAAGCCCGTGTTCATCCATATTGGCTATATCGCAGGGCTGGAAACGGTGCTTCTTTCGTAGGGCTTCGTACCGTTCGAAAAAGACCTGGATTCGGTCCGGTAGGTCTAGGGCAGCCCGGCTCTTCTCTAGGGATGCCTGGGGCTTAGTTCGTAGCTCAGGATGCCGCCCGATAAACCTGTCAACCCAGTTTTTCCCTATGTAATCCGGTCTGCCTTGGGCTCGTAACATACAGCTAGCGAATTGCTGTATTTCCCACCTATGTAGGGTCCTACCGAGCGTTTCGTAGTGGAGTAGGGAGTCGACTAGACCTTTTTCTAGGTCTGGAGAGAATAGTAGGTCGTTTTCTCGGGCTTCCGACCTAGAAATCCCTCCGCGAAGTCTTCGGGATAGTGTTGATTGGGAAACGCCGTATAGCGAAGCCGCCGCTCTCTGTGAAGTACCTCCTTCAACAGCGGCGATAGCAGCTGAAAGCCTGTCTTCTTGGCTCTCCATTGTGGTATTTTGAAGGGTAGAAATGCAGTGGTTGTGGTGTTGTTGACGAAGAAAGAGAGGAAATTCTGTTGTGTGCGGGGTATTCGGGTGATTCATCACGTGATGTAATTCATCACGTGATGGGGGACTCTACACTATGCATGGTAAACGCATACCGCACCCAGTAATGCACAATGCGGTGTACACATCGCACGTTATGCACGTATTGGGTAGCGCCGATGACAGATAACTACAGCCAACCATTGATCCCTCACGCCATCTACGTAGATCCTCTGGTTGTCGGTACCATTCTAGTGCGCACTATTGGCGGCGAAGAGGCGCCAGCTACCTGATACCCAAGCACCCAGCTCGCAAGCGAACAGCCCTGACGAAGTGGAGGTTGAAACGTTTTAGCTCATTAGTAACACAGGGGGGAAGAGAGGTAGGTTTTTCTCTGTGCCGTGCGAGCGAATCGTTTCGGTGCCATCGACCCTCGTCGGCACAAATGTCGTCTTCGATGAATGACGCGCGCGCAGAGAATCCTGTTTTCCTGTTTTCCTCTTAGCGCCCACATCTGGCGTATCGGTTGGCTCCCAACTGCAATGGAACTGGCATCGTTCCACCCACCGAGTATGTACCTGTGTATGTAAGTCCTGGCCGACCGACTTTCCCTCTGCTCTGGGCCACGTCTGAGGCTGATTAGTGTAGCTACGGACTACCTACTACGTACAATATACGCATCATTAAGTACTTAGCGGGTTTTATAGGGGTCGTCTTAGCGGCAAATATGCTGCTGAGGAATTAGGACCCGCAAATATACGGCTTACGTAATTTGAACCAC
>MU279873.1:38107-79643 GCA_022385655.1 Xylaria intraflava | reverse complement strand
ATGGGAATTTGGGGTCGTCCATTGAGCGGTGGTACCTGGTTATCTTCCTAGACTTGTAGTATGTACTTAACAATCACGATCCGACTTCCCCATTCGTCCGTAATCGCATAGACCATGTTTGATGGCTTACGAGGCGGACATGGCTCAGCGGCCGAACTCACTCGTGGTCACGAAAGCGTCAGAGTTCAGTCGATGAATCCGCCGTAGCCACCAACTCTAAATAGCTAGAAACCGTGGAGGGCTCGTGGATAATGGACGATCCAGGCGCAGCACCGAGTCCTCGGGCCTTCCAGGCGTCTCAACCATTTGATGTTATTGCTCGCTGCATTATTCGAGTTTGTCGTATGTTTCGTCGTCGACAAAGCATACTTCTGAGTTTATCGGTCCGCAGTATGAGCACGAGTCGAGCGATATTCAGGATACGACAGAGGCGTAGGTAGGGATCAAGTAGCTATACCATATCTCTGGTAACCCAGCATACTCAACGGCCTACGCGTCCCGAGCGCGACGTCGGTCGCCCGCTCTTAAAGCTAAATTTGACTTCGCGTGCCAGGTTAATTGGTAAGGTGACGACGGTGCACTACGTATAGCATCGGCAGTGAACTTCGTGGTGCGTAATTGACTCCCGACTACGCTCGTTGTCGGTATTGGGGAGTAGGCGTTCTGGAGGGTTTGAAATTTGGCCGACAGGTATCTTCTGGGACATAGCTGTACAGTAACCATGCACAGTACGCACTGCGTGATAGTAGTGCGTAAGACAGGTGAGCTACAGTGGGGTTATAGTGAGCCTGTGGTGAGTGTAGGCGATGCTGGCGGCGCATTACTATTATACAGTGTCAATAGAATGTGAACATCCCGCACAGTGCCAAGCATATAGTTAGTGTGCGCACCTACTTAGTCCAGACGAGTGTCCCGGTCCAGGTAGGTGAGCTAAATCCCGGCTGTCGATTGGCTGTAATATCCCTGTCAGTGCCTGGTCTAGGTAATATTTGGTTCCCGGCTAGGTAGACACGACTTGTTTCTTGGGCCATGATTCGAATCGGCCTCGATTAACACGCGTAACATACGCATACCAACCTAAAGTTCTTCGAGATATGGGCTGCCTGTGCTATAAAAGGACAAAACGACGGAATCAGCGAGGAAATCAATAAATCCACAGCATTCGTTTTTCTACATCATCTCCAACTTCTAGGTCTTTGAGGTCACCGATCTACTTCGTCCACATCATTCCCGTTGGCCCCCTATTTCCCCTATTGCAGCTAGATATATCATTGGACACGGAATACTATCGCTATAAACGGCACCAAAAAACCCTGAGTGAAAGCTATTACAAAGGAAATGTCGCCAGCCAAGACTAAAAACGCCTGTCGGAGCCGATCCGGTAACTGCCCCTCCGGTTCCAAGTCTAGGTCCTTTCCCGGCCCGTCCGCCGGGCCGGCAGTCGGGTCCGGCGCATCTGCCCTGCTCGACCGGGACCCTCCCGTATACCGAATGTGCCGCTTCGCTTCAACAGTGGAAGAGCTCTGGCACGAATGGATGGTTGGGCTCCCGGGCCATCCATCCGTCGATTTCCTAGATAAGATGTGGGGGAGCCGTTGGCGGTCGGGGTGTCGACGCGAAATACAGTGGTATTCCCTTCGCTTGGAGATCATTAGAGAGATCCGACACATCGCGCAGGCTCAGCGACGCTCAGAGGACGAGGCAGTGCAAGTGCTGCAGCAGCGCCAGGATCAACAGCTCTGTTCACTAGCCGCGTTATGTAAAAGGTTGAGGGCAGAGAGGAAACAGAGATTCAATATGGGTAGTGCAGGTGGAGCAGGAGCTTGCAATGTATCAATGAGTATAGCAGTGCGGACTAGGACAGGGTGAAGAAGGAAATTAGGAACAATACCTATACGGCCTCTCTTGAAATCATTGTTATGTCGAGGTAATCTTGGTCGAGTGGACAAGAATTGATGGGAACGCATGGTTCAATGCTCAATTTCAGAGCATGCCTCAAGGGGGATATGACAAGTTTACTCTGATTTGTGTATATTGGAAGCAATAGGCGATGGCAGTTTTATATTTTTATATTAACCCCTTTTAGTCTTTCGTCGCTTACCCAAACCGCGCTGCCCCAATAGTAGCACCAACAGGGTGGTAGCGCCGTGACGGTGATCGGAGGGTGTTCATTCGGGAAATGACGAGGGCCTTGATTGAACCGACGCCCATAACATAAGGACAGTACCCGTCGGTCCCATGCTACGGCCTACTCTAGGTTGACGCTCACAACTTCGCCACTGGACGTTCCAACGACCCCCGTCAAGCATGCGCCGTCAACCCAACGCCCGCATCGAGGGTGAGTCCAGTGCCATTGATGTAGCTTGCAGAAGGACTACACAGGAACACAATATAGTCCGCTACCTCGTCAACAGTGGCAGGTCGCTTGAGCGGCGAGATGGTTTTGATGATCTGTGGAAGTTGTGGAACGCGCAAAAAACTCCGGTGCATCATCGCCGTATCCACCCAAGCTGGGCAGACAGCATTAACGCGGATATGGTGCGCCACGCAATCCAGTGCTGTCAAGAAATATTAGCGTTCTAGGCTGGCACGAAAACAACACTGGATTTGTTCTAAATTTCTGGAGGGGCATGGTACCTGCTGACTTCGTGACGCCGATGACGGCGTGTTTCGACGTTGTGTACGGCAGCATGCCCGGTGCGGCCACGTATGAGTTGAGCGACGCCATATTGACGATAGAACCTCGCCCTAGGCTGCGCGTGCCATGCCGCCCAACGTAGCTCAGGGGCTCTTGTTCCATCATGACCTGGCTGACAGCCCGAATACAAAACACCAGGCCCGTAATATTGGTCTCTACCGTCTGTTGAAACGCCGCCAGGTTGAGGTTGGGTGTCATTGCGCCTGAGATATTTCCTATCTAAAGTAAAATCGGCATTTCATACCAGCGTTAGCAAATTGACCAAAGCAACAAGTCGTCAGTGTAGATCTGCCCATACCCCGGCGCTGTTGACACTATAATCTATGCGCCCAAATTCCTTGACGGTCACGTCAACCATGTTTTGGACACTATTCTCCTTGCTCACGTCGACCTCGACAGCCACTGCGCGGTACTCGGGATGTTTGGCATAGTTCTTGCTCTCCGCCGCTGCTTCTTGAGCTCCTTGTCCGTTTATGTCTGCAAAGACTACCCCTTTCACGCCAGCTTCAGCAAATGAGAGAGCAGTCTCCTTGCCAATACCGGCGGCAGCCTGGCTCACTCGTTAGTCTAGTCACTGGGATGCGCGCACTGGTATATCATAGAAAAACCACAGTTGCTGAATGAACTTTACGCACTCCTGTGATGAGAGCTATACCACCGCCTAGTGTGAGTTTGGCTGCCATTGAAGTAGTTGGTTGATGGCTACTGGTAAATGTGGGTTTGTCTGAGAGGGCGTTTGGCCAGACCTGTGATGGTGGGTAAAATCAACGAGCGTGCTCGTAGAAGAGCACAAATAAAGTCACCGACGTACTTTGGATTAATTAATAAGCAGATAAGACTATGATTTTGACGAGCACAACGTGAAAAGCCCTCGCTTCACTGCCCCATCCCCGCGTCGCTCAACACTGAGGGTGGCATCGAGCGCATCGTGCGGGCGCAAGCAGGCTGAGTAGTGACATATGATTATTGTAGGACTGTGTAGCAGCGGTGCTGATGCTTGGGCGGGGTCTGCAGCATGGGGGCTTTGATGTCGGAGTCTTTCGGCTTCCCGAATCCATAGCAACCCAACTCGGCTTGTAACACGTAATATCAATTTGGGGTCCATGCCATACATCCGACTAGATGGCTCTAGAGCCTCCGGAGGGTGTGCTGCTCCCAATATCGCTCCTTTATGGCACTACGGGCACGCCACGTTGACGCAATCAATCTCCAACCTCCTCAAGCAAGTTTGCTTACTACACTAGAAGTCAGGAGACTGATCGTCTCGTCTGTGTAACGGTCGAGTTGCAAGGATATATTGATTCGCGGCATTATCTCCTGCCCCCGAGCCTGTCAGAGATAGCCACTGTTTATATCGCCCTGTCTAATAGGTGTCTCGCCTAGATAACCTGTATTATACACGGGACGGCGTTTCCTAGATAAGACAGCGTTTCCTAGGACGACTTCAGGCCCATGTATGCGTGGTGTAGTGCTAGCATCGCAATGTGTGTACCCTGTGTGAGACTCGAATATCGCGTATGATGGAGCATGCTGCTTACAGGCGTCGTAATAGATTGGCAGGCAAACTCTTCAGTTGAGCCTCATAACGGCATTGGCATGAAACAGCAGGCCCATCTCAGCACAGCTGCAATATGGCACCGTCGCCAAAGATAGCAAAACATATGAGTTCATTGACGCGGCCCCGTCGGTTACATTAGCGCCCAGTGAGAGATAACCAAAGTGCTCCCATCCAGGTCGAAGCTCGTTGGTGCCCCTATGCACACCGCCACAAGTAAAATGATGCCTCCAATGAGGAATACACGATTGTAGCAGATGCCTAATCCATATTCCTTAGCCTTCAGGTCTCTGGTCCATCATTAGTTCTTCTAGTAAGGTCTTCGAATATGCAGCCGACGAGTTTTCGAGGATGGGCACAGAGGCGCTGGGGCAGCTTGAGAGCTTGTGCAATGACAAGGGTCCATTTGGCGCAGGCCTGACTCGACGGCGTCAAACCATTTTCTCAGGGGGCTGCTGAAGGCCCGCTTTAGACGACGGCAGCAACCCAAACCCATCCTCGGCTGCGCCATCTTCTTCTGCAGTGCTGTACATAGCTACCGGTGGGTCTTCGGCTGTCTTCAATGGTGACGGTGCATCTGCAGGTGTTTTTGCACAATCGGATGGGGAATTCACCGCGATTCCTACTGCAACCCATATGGACAGTAGCCGATCGTCCATATCCCACGGTTGGTCCCATCTTACCGAGCAGCCTGTGCCGCCAGCAACAGAGTCAACATTGTCCAAGATATGGTGCACTATACTTTATATCGGCGTAAACCATACAGACTGTAATTCGACTAATATTCGCCCGTATCAATCTATGTACCTACCTATATTCTACACCTTCACCTCTCTAAGTAATAGTAGCAATAGGCCAGTGTCCCGATTGCGGCCGCCTGGAAGGGTATTGATACTGTTGTTAGATGGTACGGTACACGGTATTCGAATAGGGGGTGCAGAGACCCGTATAGGGCCCAGCTTTCCTACACCTAATAGAGAGAGCAACCCAACCTGGGAAGACATAGCCAACAGCAACGACACAGAATACAGAGATTCAACCCGATGAAAGTTCTGACATTACGTTTCTGACAACTGTACTCGTGTATTTTCAGGCGACGATACGGATAATGTCCCTGTTTAGAGTTGACGCCAAGCGTGACGGACGGTAAAGGGTCGCCGTTGTTAACCATGCTTTGTAGCACCCCTATTTAGAGCCCGCCCGCTGGGAGAGACAAGTCCGACAAAACTTAGTTCAATTTTTCCTTTTGCGGAATTAGCCCAAATGACCCCCTATGCGAGCTCCATGATCCAACTCTTAGGTCCAACCATGTAATAGCGAAGATTGTTTTTGGATATAAAAATCACGTTCTCGAATTTCGAACTAGACAATCTCATTCTATACCGCGGAGTTCATTGTTGCCAGCTCTATCGATTGACGACAAGAGTGTGCCCGTGATTCCGTGGGGTGGACGGACTGCTCCGCGTCTGCGTGGGAACCCAGCTCAAATCTCCGATTAGTGTCTTCTGAAATGTTGGCTTCATGGTATTCTCCGGTCTGCAGTGCAGTAACAGACTCCGAATCTGTTTGGCTGAACAATTGGGTGGCAACACCGTACTCTCGTGCCCACGCCGGTCCGCGGTCGCGCCCACGCTGAGAGTTATTTCGCGGGTCGTGCTCAGAAATCTCGCTGAACAAACCTTCACCCGTCTTGCTTCCTCTCTCAGTATCGGATCTCGACCAAAACGCGACTTTAGTCAGCGCCAAACTTATGCTCGACGCCGCTTTGCTTTGAGACACCTCCTGGTAAAAGATTCGGGTTACTGGGAGGCAGGCCACAACAATGCCACCGGCCATTTCTGGAAGCGTCCAAATACCAGCGTACCAAGTATAGTACGTGAGATCAGCTTGATTAACATAAAGCTCAACTGTGTAGGCGAGACGAATGATAGCCGAAATACAGGCACTAGGCGCAGTGTATTAGCCCATGATAATACTCCTTATCATTGGTTTTCTTCACGGGTTTATCTAAGCTGAGATGCGAAGTACTCACATGACGGCAAGAAAGAAGAGGAATGCGACTTCAGCTTTGCGACGGAAAGACATATTGAGACGCCAGATGAAAAACTGGGGCACGACCAATATGGAGAGGTCCGACACTGAGTTGATCGAGCTTGCCGCGACATTGAGCGCTAGGACGTTGAGGCACCAGCCTTCGGTAATAAATGGGTTCCAGACTTTGTCTATGGGCCTGCAAGCGAAGATTTCGATAATGTCAGTTATGAAATAGTAGAGGACATTGGCCACGATTAGAAAGACTGTGGTCCAGTACATTCCCGTAGGCTTTCCGGTGGGCATGAACAGTTGTATATATTGTGTAAGGATCGAAATTTTGATCAAAGGTGTGCATGCGCCATATATCACGGACGCTACGTGAACATACTATTAGTTCAAGTTAGTCGGTGGGAATTTCTGCTCGTGGTTTTAGATGGTGAACAGTATGAACTATCTAATATGAAGCACATGACTATGAGGTCGGGTTATGAGCGAGAGAAAACTCACGTAAAGAAACGGGGCCAAATTCTTCAGTCGGACATTCCATTGATGATCCCCTGATGTATAGAACCCACTTAAGATAACGAGAGTTTCGTAGCCGACAAATAGGCCCTAGGACGGTCAGTTTGTAGTCAGTGAGGCAGTCCATATATTGGAATGCCTTACCCAAGCAACAAAAATGGTGTCTATTTCGAAGTTTAGATCAGTATCAAAAGCAACGTACGGGAGGGCATGCTAGGGTCCTACAGTCTGATATGGTTACTTTGCGAATAATACGGGTTTGCGTGTACATTCGAATTGCCACCGTAAGGGTCGATATGACAAGCGTGACAATCGGTACGACCAGACCTGTTACGTGCATGCTCGGCGGATTATCAAGTTGAGGGACAACGCCTGGAGGAGGAGCCAAAGCTGGCCCGTCCAAAAGCGCATCCAGCGCGGAGGGGCTCGAAGACATGATCATGTTTGTCAAGGTAGAGTGACAGCACCGGTAGGTCGCAAGTAGCAATGAGGTGAGTTAGGAGAGAGACATCCTTGAAGCCCTGTGGGCCATTAAAATACCCCGTGATATGATTCTAGCCTTGTTGATGATTTATCTCTGGCTCAAAATAGCCATTTCAGAGAGGACTCGGGAGCACCTCAACGCTCAAGGCAACGGTTGTGGCGACTGCTAGATAATTGGTGAAATGGAAAGCGTTGGCGAACCGACTTGTTTGTTGTGTGCGTGTGTGTGTGTGGCGCCTATTTAGGTAGGCAGCCGTATCTTTGCTGCAGGTCAAGCAACAGCTGATATGTCGTATGAACAACCAGTTCCAAATTAGCGACGATACTTCCGCCGCTCCTACAATCGTTGCCGCTCGGCTGAAGACTGGAGCCTATATCGGTGTGTCAATGTGTGCCTACAATACATGAAAGGTTAGGGATAAAAGGTGCTCGGTACCTAGAACATTGAGCAATGATGACTTCTAAGACGCGTTTTAACAGGAAGACACGGCGTATTGAAAGTATATGTAACTACAAACTGTACAGCCTGAGAAGTACGGTAACGCTTGTGCCACTGCGATTGCCGCCCGGACCGCCACTCCTTGTTGGACGATGGTCGTTTGTTGGGTTAAGATGCGGGCAAATGCCCCGTAGAATGCACCCCTCCATGAAGGCACACTGCCAATAGCGTTGGATGGCACCAATAGGAATATGCTGTTAGTACCAACTCACAGCCATGGATCATTGCCAATAGAACGGTGTGGTAGACTGATCGCTTTCAACGTCGTATGGACATGCTGCGCCGCAGTTGCTTGCAGCAACGTAACTCACAGAACAGTCTCCAACTACATATTCATGTAAGAGTTGCCTACATTACATAGGTATGCTACATCTGGCTCTAGATACAGACTAGTCATCTCGTAACTAAAACGGAATGGCCTATGCTATGCTGTATAAGCTTAAGTACATCCGCTACCCGAGAATTGGAGTTTGCCCGGCGTGACCCGAATGTCATCTCGAGTCCCACCGCCGAGGAGGATAGGCGGGAAGCTTTTTGGTTTCCCCAAACACCATCTATCTAGATAGATGGGTTAGAGTGTGAAAGCTCATGGCGCCGCTCGGCGCTTAGAAACACTCCCCATGCAAGCTCATGAGGACAGGCTGTGAACCTTCTTGTTTCTCACCAACCTCGAGACCCCTATTATCGTTGGTATGCAACTTGGAGTCGAGCGAGTTTCAAAGTATGACAGGCTCCTCGTAGGAAGCCGACCTGCCGGTCTTCTCATGGAAGCTAACCCACTCCTCGATTAGTATCTAGTCGTTAGCCACAGGCATCGGTCCAGCTGCGTATGAAACCTTTACCGGTCCTTCTGTCATGTATAATGAAGTAACCCACGATGCCAGTTCTCACCAACCATCTGTCGAATGAGGAGAGGCTGAAGCCTTCGCAGGCAGGCCACCGCTTCTGTGCAACTGGGAGATAATCTTTCAATCATCCGATACGTAGCCAAGTCGCCAGCAGTCGACCTTGTGATCTGGCATCGTTCCATCCGACCACACTTACCGCGCCCCATGACGTAAAAAGGCGATGCGGCATACTACATAGCGGATGAAGCCGTGATGTGACACTAACAAGCAGGCTGGGCAGCAGGCTCGGAATAGTACAATGAATAGTAACCGGCTGTTTCGAGGATGTGGCACACTTTCATGCCGATAAGCATGCTGAGATTGGAGCGCTCATGAGTCGCTCTCTAGGGGGACAGGGCTCGATAAATATTACTTGGCCATGGTCAGGCGCAAAAGTATGCAGCAGGTATTCGCCTCTGCCATGAATTGGCACGTATCTTCGCTCTAATATGTAAGCGCAACATTACACGCGGTAGGCATATAACCGTGTCATTGATGGACAAGCGCATCACGAGAAGCGGAATCTACCCAGCTCAGAGCTGCCAGACTGCAGATGACAATTTAATGCGGCGTTCCAGTCGAAAATCCCTCACAGGAGCAGCGAGTCCTACATCTTTGGCCGGACCGTTACATAGTGTTCTTATTATTGTCGAGTGCATGCGGAGAATCGGACGGGGATTTGGGTGAGACCGGAGTCGTGTCTCGCTGGATTCGGTCTGTACCTACTTGACAAAACCCATGGTAGCGAAATCCCCTGAATTTGGTTATACATACCAGCCCCAGCAATGTAGGCTACGTAGTAGATCTCGGTACATACCATGAAATAACGTCCCTGTATGCTCATGTTATATGTATCATGTATCAAACATATTAACAAGCCTACAAATACGCCTTCAAGGAACTTTGTGACGATGCAGACTGAGGCCTCATCCCAGCCAGCCAACCGAGCATAAGAATGCCATAACGGCGTCTCGACGAGGATCAATAATGACACGCAGCCTGGCCGAAAGCAAGGCAATCTTTGACGAAGAAGTCTCTAACCACGCAGTCACAGCATTTCCATAGAGGCTGTCGTTGTCAGGCAGTCTCATGACAGTAACCCCCATAGTGAATAGTCCGCCGTGGTCATTCAAGCGCCGAAGCCGATGGGACCGCCAATAAACCCCCGAAATACATAGAAGTCAACAGAGCCTCAGGGCAGCTGTTGCTTGTGGCCGTTGGTGTACCCACGATACCGGTATATTAAAGAGCCAATCATCAGGCGGTCGCTTAACGGTCGGACAGGCAGCCGCCTTTGTGAATGAGTAAACGGTCAGCCCCCACGACGCGTTTGGGCAGGCGGACTGGAGGGCTGGATGCTGGGATGACGGGGTCGTCAGTCATCCCCATTCCACACATCAGTGCAGCCTTCAATCGATACCTTTAGCTGAGAAATTCCTCAGCAGTCAGCTGGTTCATGTATTTTATCGACCGAACCGACCAATGTGCAGCTCTGGACTATTATATTTTGGATGGTTACTCCTCGCTTGTGTGTGCGTTGCAATGCATACAAGGACTTGAGGTCTCCTTTGGAACTCCATACCTAGGTATCTATTTATTCGAATAATCGCATCCTTTGAGCCCCCGTGGACGTAGATACATTGAAGGCCGCCTACATAGCACGTATTAGTATACGGTATACCTACCTACCTACCTAATTTGTCTTCTACACGCCCTCACAGTTGAGACGAATAACGCTCTACAATGAGTCAGATCCTACATGCCCAAAATCTGCTAACACCGAAATCCTATCTGGGTAAAAGAATAGTGACAAGCATTAGGATCACAGTGTATATCGTAGTACAAATCGAGGGTCCATCTGGTATTCCATTCATATATAATGAGGCCTCTCGGTGCTTCTGATATAGGTAGTCTAGGCTGATCTAGCACTTATACCTTTTTCAATGCAGCACTCTGATTTACAACGCACTACAATGTCATCTACGCGGATCAATGGAAACAGTCCAGAAACGAGCGAGTCAACATCACCAAGCCTTGAACCTCTTGCGATCGTGGGATTCTCGTTGAGATTCCCTCAAGATGCCGATACTCCCGAAGGTTTCTGGAGAGTGTTGGAGCATAGGCAGTCACTCATGACGGAATGGCCTGAGGATCGGATGAAGCTTGACGCATTTTATCATCGCGATACGGGCCGTAAAAAGCAAGTATGCTAACCCAGCCATCAGTCCCATGGTCCAGGCGATTGCCTCCATATCATATAGTATAATAAAAACTGATTGAGGGAAGCAGACCTACGTTCCGGGGGCACATTTCCTCAAAGAGGACCTCGGGAGGTTTGATGCGCCTTTCTTTGGTATTAGCGCGACCGAAGCAATGGCAATGGATCCTCAACATAGAATTCTTCTGGAAGTCACGTATCATGCCTTAGAGAGAGGTATGTACCATGCTTATTAATTTGGTACATCAGTCGTCGGTTGCTTACCTACCTGTAGCTGGGATTCCCATGGAGCACGTGTACGGTTCAAAGACAGGTGTCTATACCGGATCGATGTCAGACGATTACAAGCACATCGTCTTCAAGGACCCTGAGGACGTGCCTAAATACGGCGCAACAGGTTTGACAATGAACATGATTGCAAATCGTATAAGTTGGTTTTACAACTTTTTGGGTCCGAGTGTGAACCTTGATTCGGCTTGTTCGAGTAGTCTCATGGCCTTGGATTTCGCCTCTCAAGGATTACGGAATAGGGATTGCAATATGGTAAGTGTCACCGAAAAAGCCGCCCACTTTGGTATCAAGAGACCGTATTTAACAATTATATCTAGGCTGTTGTAGCCGGCAGCAACTTGGTACTGGCCACCGAGAATGTTGTCGGTCTCAACAACATGGAGTTTCTCTCACCCAGTGGTCGATGCTTCTCTTTTGATGACCGCGCCGATGGGTATTCACGGGGAGAAGGATTTGGAGTTATCCTGATGAAAAGACTAGACGATGCGATTCATGCCGGTGACACGATCAGAGCCGTGGTGAGATCGACAGGCTCAAACCAGGATGGTCATACTCCGGGTCTGACACAGCCTAGTCGGGAATCCCAAGCGCGACTAATTCGTGAAACTTACGAGAAGGCGGGACTAAAATTGAGCGAAACGCGATTCTTCGAGGCCCACGGTGAGCCCTCATATCAAAGAGGTAGAGGCTTCTTCTGCTGATCTCAACGTATAGGGACCGGAACTGCGGTGGGCGACCCGACAGAGGCTAGCTCAATTGGTAGCGTCTTTATGTCTACGAGGTCAAAGGAAAGCTTGCTGTTTGTGTAAGTTACTCACCCCATTCAGCAAGTTAAACCACAGTTCGGTAAACTCACACTCTACGAAGAGGCGCGCTGAAATCCAACATCGGCCATTTGGAGGGTGCTAGCGGTATTGCGAGTATCATCAAAACCATCATGGTTCTTGAAAAGGGTATTATTCCCCCAAATGCAAATTTCGAGGAGACAAACCGGCAAATTGATGCCGAATTCTTCAATATCACGGTAAGCAGCACTGTCGGCTTTGCCATACTCGTTGCTTACAATTTAGTTCCCAACGAAATGTACTCCCTGGCCCTCCCCTGGACTGCGTAGAGCGTCAGTAGCGTCATTCGGTTTCGGCGGATCGAATTCTCACGTTGTTCTCGACGACGCCTATCATTATCTACTAGCAAGAGGTCTAAAAGGCAATCATGAAACATTCCCGCGAACGATGTTAGAGAGCGGAGCCGATCTTGTCAATAACACGGGCACCCATTCGGGATTATCTCTGCAGGCTCAAGCAGATTACAAGGAACCCATGAACACAGAATATAGCAGACTTCGAATCAATCAGACGGGTGGGAAGTCAAATGACGCGACCAATGGCACCTGCCCAATCGTTAAGACATCTGACATGGAGGCCACACGAATCGGCATGACGTCGTCGGATGTTGAAGCATCCACCACTCAGAAAATTTTGATTTTCTCTGCAAATGATGAGAACGGCATCTTCAGGCTCTCCGCTGAATACCAAGCCTTCTTTGACAAAAACATAGATCTCGCCAGAGATCCGTCATATTTTGACCGCCTCGCTCACACTCTTTCGAAACGAAGAAGCATGTTGACTTGGAAATCATTTGCCTTAGTCAAGTCACCTCTAGATCTCTGTAACCTAGATGGTCTGCTCTCAAAACCACAACTGGGCATCAAGAAGGGAGAAATCTGCTACATATTCACAGGCCAAGGTGCTCAATATGAAAATATGGGGGCCGAGCTAATGGCATATCTGAGCTTCAGGTCAGCAATCGAGCAGTTTGACCAATGTCTCGCTGAGATAGGCTGCACCTGGTCGGTTACCGAGATGCTTCAGCGTAAAGGCACAGAAAGCTTTATTGACGAGCCGGAGTATAGTCAGTCTATGACGACTGCCCTACAAATTGCACTATACGAGCTCCTCCAATCCTTCGGCCTCAGACCAGCAGTGGTGATTGGTCATTCATCCGGTGAAATTGCGGCTGCGTATGCTACCGGTGCTCTGTCTCTCAAATCCGCATGTATGGTTGCCTATTACAGGGGCAAGTATGCGAGCGTATTGAAGAGCTCGTCGCCAAGCGCCGGGGGCATGATGGCAGTTGATCTTTCCGAGGACGCTATGCGAGCCTTCATATCAGAGCGCGGCTTTGAGGATGATAAGCTTTGCATTGCTTGCATTAATAGCCCTGATAATACCACTATCTCTGGCGATGCGTTGTCACTTGACATAATCGGGACACAGCTAGAATCTGAGAACATTCGAGTCCACAAGTTGAAAACCGGGGTGGCGTATCATTCACCACAGATGAACAAGATTGCGACCGAATACGCTGGGAAACTTGTGAGTTTGGGAACTAGGTCGGTCGAGATGAGCTGTCCACGGATGATCTCAACCATAACTGGGAAATATTTGGCGACCTTGGAAGACGCTTGTGAACCACAATATTGGATCGCAAACATGATTTCACCAGTTCAGTTTTCCAAAGCTATTCTCACTATGCTGTCCTATTCAGGTACGAGCCAGCCGCCTAAACTAAGCAGTGCCAGAGCCGATACGATCCAAGACATTGTTGAAATTGGACCGCGTGCAGCACTCCGCCGACCTTTTCAAGCTTGCCTACGCTCTAGTACACATAAATCTACTGTGAAATACCACGGAGCACTGGAGCGAGGCATTTCGGCCACCCAAACAATTATGAGCCTAAGTGGGGGACTCTATTCCCGGGGACATCTCGTTGATGTTAGCAAAGTCAACAATACAAACTCCTGTGGTTCAAATGAATACCAGGCTCTCGCAAATCTGCCCTCCTACCCTTTCGACCACTCAAAGAGATACTGGTTTGAGAGCCCATTAAGCAGGCAATCTCGTCTCCGGAAATTTGCTAAGCTGGAGCTCCTCGGCACTCCAGTGGCTGACTGGAATGCTTTACAACCTCGATGGCGCAAATTCTTTGATTTGAGCGAGACTCCATGGGTCGGACACCACGAAATCAACGGGAAAATAGTATACCCAGCAACTGGAATGCTTGTAATGGCTATCGAAGGGGTAACCCAATTGGTGGACAATAATAGAGAAATCACAGGGTATCATTTTCGCGACGCAGCTTTTTCCGCTCCGATAATCATCAGTGAAACGGCAAGACAGGAGGTTCAGCTAAGCTTGAGACCGGATCGGTCTCGTTCGGATAATAGCACCTGGTCTTTCGAATACTTCATATACTCAAGAGCCAAAAATGGAGACTGGTTTGAAAATAGCCGCGGCTTGATCCAGGCAGAGTTTATCAAGGGCAATACAAGCCGTAATCAGGAAATACAACAGTGTGAGAGTGCCTTCTATCGGCGGCAGTACGATAATGCCCTACAGGCATGCCGCCACAGGGTGAATACAAAACAAATGTACGACATCTTCGAGGCCAACGGTTTAAAGTACGGTTCATCGTTTCAAGCCCTGGAGAACCTCGCGTGGGATGGAGAGCGTAGAGCTACCGGGAACATACAGTGTTTCCAATGGACACCGCAGCAATCTGAGCACGATCGCCAAAGGCATGTCGCACACCCAGTTACGCTTGATGCGGCAGGCCAGCTTATGTGGGTTGCTCTAACCAACGGCGCCAACGATGCCCTGTTTGATGGTGCTGCTGTAACACGAATCAAGTCTGCGTGGGTGGCAGGCTCGGGTTTGTCATTTCCTGACATCAGTCATCTCAGCGCGGTGTGCACAGCAAACCATAAGGGCTTGCGTAAGACAGACTGCTCCATGTTTGCCTTGGACCCAGAGGGCAATCTCAAGCTCCGTATTTCCAGCATGGAGATGACTGCTGTTGGTGGGAACGAGCAACTCTTGACTGTGGCTAAACCTAGGAGAATATGTTTTGAGCTTGACTGGAAGCCAGACATAGATTTGATAGATCGCTTTCACCTCGAATCCCTCACAAAGATTGGTTCTTCACCAGAAGACCAGACAACATTCTATGACGAGCTAGAGCTCTCTCTCTTCTACTTCGCTACCATGGCCTCAGAGGAAGGTTTGTTATGCGGCGGAAGCGCAGTCGACTCGAAAACACACCTAAAAAAATATATTGGATGGTTGAAGCTGCAGCTTCACAAGCATCACGTTGGCCAGCTCGCGCATAGTAATCCAAGCTGGGATACGCGTATTAGGGATACGGAATCTATGAAACAACTGATAAACCGCCTAAAGGTCGCAAATACCGAAGGCAGATTATTGATGACAGTCGGCGAGAATTTGAAGGCAATTATTAGTGGCGTCGTCGATCCACTAGGACTCATGTTTGAGAGCGGTCTTGCCGAGAGCCATTATCAGCATATGTGCCAGAAAATGACGTGTTGCAAACGGCTGGCAAAATACTTGGATGCACTCTCACATAAATACCCGCAGATGAAAGTCCTCGAAGTCGGAGCCGGTACTGGCTCCCTAACCGAGCACATTCTACGGTCTCTCATCCCTCCGGCTCCGGATGGCTCTGAGGGTACTATCCGCTTAGGTCAGTACGTCTATACGGATATTTCGGCGGCTTTTTTCGAACAGGCACGGGATCGGTTTACGGAATTCAATACAAAGATGAAGTACAGCGTGCTCAACATTGAGCACGAAGTCGAAATTCAAGGCTACGAACTGGCGGCCTATGACTTAGTGGTGGCTGCTTGGGTCCTTCATGCTACGCGAGACTTAGCAACTACGATCAGGAACGTTCGGCGACTGCTTCGCCCAGGCGGAAAACTTGTCCTGCTAGAGATCACGGAACCGAACATTCTCCGCAACGGGTTTGCATTTGGCACTCTCCCAGGATGGTGGCTAAGCAACGAGCCAGAGCGCGAATGGAGTCCTTGCGTCCCGGCGGATCAATGGAGAAAGCTTCTTGTCCAGAACGGATTCGAGGGCGTAGACATCATTTTACCCGATTACGAAAATCCTATATGCCAAGAAAATAGCATAATAATTGCAACCAACGCGCGACAAGAGAACTTGCCCGACCTTGATGCCGGTTCAAACAGCACCATCGTGCTTATAAACACGGAATCATGTCTACAGCGTGCCGTGGGAGGATTGGTGCGGAAGAGATTCACATCCGAAGACACCAAGACTTGTGATGTCCGCTCCATCACAGACCCGTCACTTATTGCACTCCCCAGGGGATCAAATTTAGTATATCTTGTTGAACTGGATAGACCATACCTTTCTACTCTGGACAAGACAGCGTTCGAGAACTTGCAAATCCTAATTTCTAGGGCGGGGAGGTTAGCTTGGATCACCTGCTCCGATGATACAGCCTCATACTCCCCAGAGCTACACATAGCAAGGGGCTTTGCTCGCGCCCTCTGCACGGAGAACCCAAACCGGCCATTCATTACCTTAAACTTTGAGAGCGTCGGTCTTGAGGCCGAGTTCTATGCGCAGCATATTTGTCAAGTCATTTCAGGATCTTTATCCAATGAACTTGAATACGTCGAGCGTAACAATACCCTCCTCATCGGTCGGGTCTTCGAATCACAGAAGCTCAACCACGAGGTTCATTCTAAAACACGCCCAACCGTCCAACATCAACCTGCGAGTCAAAGCGGGCCTCTGGCAATGACCATCGTTAACCCCGGGCTTCTGGACTCCTTTTACTGGGAAGAAGATATTAAATATTCAGAGCCTTTGGCAATGGACGAAATTGAAATCGCAGTTGAAGCCCTCGGTGTTAATTTTCGCGACGTCTTTGTAGCTCTTGGTCGATATGATGACACATTTGGTCTGGAATGTGCCGGCACGATAACAAGGGTTGGTACACACTGCCAGGGTTTTCAAATCGGGGATCGTGTATGCGCCGCTACTATCGGGTGTGGCCGCACTCATGCTCGCTGCCATTATCAACTCGCAGTGAACATACCTAACGACATGACTGTCATGGAGGCCGCGTCTTTACCGGTGACTGGGATTACAGCGTATCATTCACTCGTCACTCTTGCCAATCTGAAAAAGGAAGACAGCATATTGATCCACTCTGCCGCTGGTGGTACCGGTCAAATGGCATTACAGATCGCACAGTCTATTGGAGCCGAAATCTACGTGACGGTGGGCACAACGGAGAAAAGAGAATTAATGAAGGACGTCTACGGCCTACCAGACACCCACATTTTCTACAGCCGCGACACAGCATTTTCCAGACATATATATCACGCTACTAACGGCAGAGGCGTGGATGTTGTGTTGAACTCACTCGCAGGAGATCTTCTGGTGGCTTCTTGGGAGTGCATAGCACCTCTTGGCCGTTTCATCGAACTAGGAAAGGTCGATATCGAGGGAAATTCAAAGCTACCCATGTCACATTTCCATGAAAACGTTACTTTTTCTGCTATTTCTGTTGACTCTTTAATAGTTCAAAGACCTCTCATGACCGGCAAAGCGTTGAAAGCTGTCATGGATCTCATTTCAAAGAAGGTGATAAAGCCTGCTTCGCCACTGGGTATTTACCCAATCTCTGAAGCTGAGAAGGTCTTGAGAATGATGCAGTCTGGGAAAAATATCGGCAAGGCTGTTCTCACGATTACCTCATCCGATAGGGTTCCTGTATGTGATTCCCTTTCCCCGAAGTGAAAGCCAGGAATAGCTGCTCATCCCGTACCAGACTTTGCTCCAACCCAAATACTCATGCTACCTTGATGCGTCCCTAACATATATAATTGCGGGAGGACTTGGCGGACTGGGACGTAGCGCCGCTCGATGGATGTGCCAACAAGGAGCAAGGAATCTCATACTACTTTCTAGATCCGGGCCAAGCTCACCAGTGGCACAAGCCCTTGTGAGAGAACTTCGAGGAAAGGGAGTTTCCGTAGAGACTCCAAGATGCGATGTCTCGAATTCAACTTCTCTTTCTGCAGCGCTACAATCATGCGCCCATATGCCCCCGATCAAGGGTTGTTTACAGGCCACTATGGTCCTTAAAGTATGACTTCCAACCCCCAAATGCTTATACATGCATCGAAACGCCTAACGCTTTGCCCTGTCAGGATACTCTGTTTGAGAATATGTCTTGGGAGCAGTGGTCAAGTTCTATCCGGTCTAAAGTTGACAGTACACGGAATCTAGACACGCAGCTGCCGAAAGGTCTCTCCTTTTTCATCATTCTCTCTTCGATCTCCGGGATTACTGGATCCGTCGGCCAGTCTAACTACGCCGCTGGGAATACATACCAAGATGCATTGGCATATCATAGGCTATCCCGGGGCGAAAAAGCGATCTCAATCGATCTTGGGTTGATGGGAGACGTTGGAATTGCAGCAGAAAACAAGGACGTAGCGAAGGGTAGGGAGGGACTT
The DNA here is from genome assembly GCA_022385655.1 of Xylaria intraflava. Taxonomy (NCBI): domain Eukaryota; kingdom Fungi; phylum Ascomycota; class Sordariomycetes; order Xylariales; family Xylariaceae; genus Xylaria; species Xylaria intraflava. The sequence continues at coordinate 61,099 of MU279873.1, read as the reverse complement.
TTCGACTTGGCACAGATATATGAGACCGAGTTTCTTGCTTTATTGGATCGATATTGTCAACCCGACTTTCAAATTGAAAAGCCGCAGCACGCACAACCGATCATCGGTCTGCTGAGCCCCGTGCAGTACCAACTCCATGGCTTCGAGGTGCCAGATTGGCTAATCGAGCGACCTTTATTGCGATCACTCGAGCGATTTTTGCCTGGGGATACGAGCGGGCTGAGCACCACTGACGGCACCTCAGGAAGCGATACAAACCGTGATTGGCCGGGGGAGTTCTCGCGAACGAGTTCAAACATTGAAGCAATTGATGTCGTCGTCGAAGCGCTAATCCGAAAACTGTCGAGGGCTACGTCGATTGAGGTAGGAGATATCGACCGCACGAGGCCGCTTCATATATACGGCGTTGATTCCTTACTTGCGGTGGAACTGCGCACTTGGTTCAGCAAGGTATTTCTGACTGACGTAGCTGTTTTTGATATCATCGGGCAGGCAAGCCTAGAACAAATTGCCGAGGATGCCGTCAGTCGAAGCGCTCTACCACGAAATAAAAGCAAATTGAGGGAAACAGCTCGGGATTAGACCAATGGCTGATAGAGGAGAAACTGGAATCAAAGGAACATGTATTTAGCGGCGACTTAAAAGAGGTTGAGTCTTGAGAATGGGGTTACCTATTCGAGAGGGAGAATATGGAAAGCTGTTAGAAGTCAAGCATGCTGAGGAGTTCGCAATAATCATTGTACTTGGTGTCAACTCTTGATCCATCACAGCTCAGTTGCTTAAATAACACACGAGTCACATTGAAGTGGTTGATATACTATCTTATAATTACCTTAGTGAAAGTGTCTTCCTTGTGGTGGCAGACTGCTGTCTTGTGTACAGCACCCGGACACTTCCTCCCTACGATCTCATAATATACATAGTCTCCCTATCTTTCTCGCCAGTATCAACGAGGGCGTATCTACCCAACGCCATATATAGTCAGCAATAATAATAACTACACCGCTAAGTGACAGAAAGGCGAAGCCCATGCCGACCTGCGCACCGAATTCTTCGCTGAAGCCCAGTTGGGGTCCCGCCAGAATGAAATATTTCCTCAGCATCCCCGTGTAGAGCCAGCCAAATGCCTGTAATATGGGCTCATGAACCAGATATAGCGCGAACGAAAGCTGACCGAGGTATCCGACGAGCGTATTGGTAAGAAATGCCCGGACGAGGGAAAGCCGCCCTACGGACCACACAATCATAGCCGCTCCAATTGATTGCCAGGCCTCGGTTGAGTGAGAAATGAAATTGAGCGCTCCAAACCCGATGGCGTCCACACCATGCCGTTCGGGATAGGATGCGAGCCATAAACCTGCGATGAGAATGCCCGTGTGCGCAAGGCTTACCAGATAGCGCGATCGGCGTCCGGATTGCAGCCAATGTGGCTTGATCGAAGTCTCCGGGCTCATTGCCACGTTGGACTGAACATCACGGTCCGCGAATGCCATACCGCAGAGGAACATGCCCACGTCCCACCGATCACAAAGACAGACGTACACGGTAATGATTGCCCACAGCACGGATCTTATTCTTGGCTCTGAAGCCCGACTGAGGATCATAGCCACTAGAAATAGTATCATAGAACAATGATACTCGGTTTGAATCGTCCACAAGTGTGCGCCACTACAACTTCATTGTCAGATCAAGGGGAGAGCAACTTGGACTACTACTCACTAGTAACTGGCCGACAGGTCCGCAAACAAATCGCGACTCCAGCGCCAAGGATTGGTGAGTCTACCCAAGGTGAAATCTAACCAATCTGATATCTGCGTGAAAAACGAGTCGTGACGGACTGGGCGCAGCGGATGCCAGTGGGCCGGGAAGTGAGATATAGTAGAGGCATCCGTATAAAGCCCCGCGTGAACGAGCAGCATGATGACGAAGCCAGTGACCACCGCAGGCAAGAAAAGCCGAAAACCGCGTTTGAGAGCTGCGGCCGATAGGGAGCGGAGTACGGCTTCCCCGTCACCCCTGTGGAGGGCTTTAGACGCAGACAGCGTCAAGACATAACCCGATATTCCAAAGAATATGCGCACCATTGCGGTACCGGACCTGAGGAGGGCGAGGATGGGGAGACCCATGAACGACGTTGTGTCGGGCTTTTGTGGATTATAGCCTAGACCGACAGTGGGATCAAAGGGTAGGAGAAAATGGTAGATGTAAACCACGAAGGCTGCAAGGCCACGGAGGCCGTCGAGGTAGTCCGTCCTGCCATGGTCTGATGCCCTCTCGCCAGAACTTGGTTGAGCCGTTTGGGATGAGATATCATCCTGCCACAAGGTATGTGTGAAGCTGGGTGTAAGGATATTGACGAACTTGATGATTTTTGGGCGAGATATTGCCATACGCCGTCGGATTAGCGACAGTCTTGAATCACGGGAGGTTACGGGTAGAAAAGATGTATTCCACGCCATGCTTGGCGAATCCAGTCTGTTACTTCGACGTATTGTTCAGGTCAGGATATCGATGTTTGATACCCTTTGTGCATACCACCACGGGTGCGACGTCACTGAAGAGTCTTGCACAGTTGATAGACCATATTCGAATGCCTTACCTAGGTAGATAATTAGCACGTTACTTTTTTTTTAGCCGGGTGTCCTGTCCGGTCCGGAAATGTCGGGTCCGGAAACTAAGCCCCAGCCCGCAATCCTCACTTCGGTCCGGTCGGCCGGAAACCATCTAATTCCGAAGTCCTCGAAGTCTTCACACCCTGTGGCATCCATGATCTGGGAGAAACTTAGTAGGTAGATCTCATACCTCTTCGCAACATTTCGCCTATCTAGTAGTCCCGTCTCCGTGGGACATGAGATCGCGCTCATAGGTTGGGACATCATGGAGAAAGCTTCAGCATCAGGCCGGCCAGTACACGATGCGTACGAAAAGGTTGCCCTGAGTGATTCTGAGTTAGACGGTGATATTCCAGAGCTCGAAAGCAATCAGGACACCGTTACTACAGGCTGGGAAGCCGGCCAGCACCGGCGCCGGCCCCGTACCATCCTCTCAACGCTTTGGATTTGCGCACGATTCGTTTTCATCGCTAGCAGTGTCTTCGCCTGGGGGGCGTCACTGTGGCTCACTCACCGGGCGTCTGTGGAGATCGCGCGAGCTCAAGCCCTCCTTCCGAACCAGTCTTCCACTACGCCGACGAGTAGCCATATCAGTCATGATAGCAGTGGCAGCAGCAGCAACCACAAGATTACAAACCCTCACCACGACTCCCTCAATACAATTTTCATCCCCGGAGGACGCCTCCCTGTCGCAGGCTATGGACTCGCCTACAACACGACTTATTGCAATGGTTGGGAGGATCCAGAGGGCGCCAAGGCACGCGGATGCGTCCTGGATCCTAGCCAGGGCGGTTGGGTTCACGAGCTGTGTCATGACCCGTCGATTCTAAAGGAATGGCTGGAGCTGCCTGATTTCGGGTGGTATCTAGACTCGAAGCGAGAGCAGCGCATACCTCAGGACCGAGTCTGGGCCGCCGACATCCCCGGCGGCGTAAACACGACGATGTACACGGCGCAGAACTTCCACATCCAGCATTGCAAGTTCGTGATGCGTCTGCGGGTTAAGCATACGACGCGTCGTAACCGTGGCCTCGGATATCTGCCATTGGACCCCAGCCATATGAATCATTGTATTCATCTCATGACGGAGGAAGCCGACCCAAATGAGATGACGCAGGTCATCCTGGGAAAGTTTGGTGGAGGAACGGAAGGGTTTGGTCTCGGCGGGGAGTGTTACATGCCTATCCTGTAAGCGACGTCCTGGCTCATGCTACGTGAGTATAGACGCCTCGCTCTATCTTTCAATGTCTGTTTGGATTGGGAGCTGTCATGAAATGTCCGAAGTTCTAGACTCACTCTGGCTTAATAAACTGCATTTTAAAAACCAACCGGATTCTTAGCCCCTCGTTCCGGAGTGCTTCGCTCGCCGATGGCGATAGAGGTCTTCCGGTCCGTATGATTAACCGTCCGCCCAATCAACATAAAAATCCATACGCGGAGCTCTCCTTCAAAGCCCACGTAGTAATAATAGTCAGTATTCCGTTTTCGAGTGTCTATTTGCAAGCTCATCGCTGCCGAAACTCAACAAAGCGGAAAGCCTCAGTACATGATTGCTAGGTGCCCAAGGCGTGATAGTCCAGCACTCCGGTTTATAATCCTATGGCACGACTTTGATAATAGCACGCGAAATTGAACAGTTGTTCATAGATAGGATTCCGGTGTATTGACCAGTGACACAGCCGGGGTGTGCCCCAAACAGCGAGTTATGAATGCGCAAGTAAGGGCTCGCGGCTTATTTTCTTCACGAATAATCCGGCCTCAAGCTATAGACAAGCAGCCCATACTGCCGCAGGAACACTCAGAGCGAAAGCCCACCATACCCCTTGTTCTACCCCCAGAACATCCAAGTACTGCATCAACAGCGAGCTGACGATTCCCGCTATAACCTGTGGCATAGTTATGGCCATTTGATGCACAGTCAACAGTATTGGCGTGTCATCAGTATGGTCTTCTGTTTCTTCGCCATCCTCCTCGTGTATATCTTCAGCCCCGTCTTCATCAAGGTCAGAGTCATAATCGAAGCTTTCCCGCCATGCGGCCGTCGGTGCATTTTCTTTTCCTGCCCGTATGAGTCTAGACCGAGCCCGTGCGGCAGCCTCATAAGCGATCAAAGTATATGGCACCCAGTTAGACAGCCCAAAAAGTGCGCCATTTGCTCCAAGAAGAATCGAGATAGCAGTTATGGATGAGGAAGCCTGTGGTGCTACTGATCTAATTATTGTCGTGCTGGTAACGGATGCCGCCAAAACGAACAGCGCCGGCCTCCACACCCTTCGTGCGAGGAGGTCTCGGTGGCGGAATATGTAAACTTCCATACCGCCAGGAGAAGTGTTACCGGAAGACATTTCTGATGCCGTACTCTTGGCCTCAGAGGAGCGGCCTTCCTTGTTATCTGATTCAGCTTCAGCTTTTTCTGTGGCACTGTCGAAGCCATTCATCATTGCTTGTGCCTCGGCATCATACGCGTTTTCCTTCGGCGAAGGATGGATAGATGAGGACGGGGATTCCCAAACTCCGGAAACGAGAACTAGGGAGAGCAAGGACACGGTATGAAACAATAAGGCCACCCCAGCAACAGCTTTCCCGGGATCGACCCATGTTGCCATGGATGACTCGATGCCGTTGTGGGACCCCTCCGGGTTCTCATCTAGGTCATATTTAGCGATACGGCTTTTCTATTTAGATTTAGCGATGAAGGCAACTTACACATGCGAGACACTAGCCTATATCCAGGGATGAACGAACCCGAATTAGAATTTTTGACAGTAATATCTCGGGGATTCACTTGAAATAGTACTCACACGCTGGTGTAGTTCAGAACAAAGAACCACGCAACCCAGGACACAATCTGCACTTGGCACGTCCACCGCGTGATGGGCGGCAATCGCCGTGCTACACTGAGAATCCTAACAGAGTGCGCGTAGATTGTGCCCCAGCGCTGGTTTGTCTGTAGCCCAGAACCCGGTGGGCCGGTGTTCTCGGTCAGCGCCACCAGGACCAACATCATCGCGATAAAAGCAGCCACCACGATAGATAGAATCCGGAAATCGGGGCTGTATCCAAGGCCCAGGAGAGCCACGAAGATAGACCCCGCAGACGAGAAGCGGCTGATCCAGAGATTAGCATCAGACTGCTGCGATGGGCTAAAGTAATCCACAACGGACGCGCGCAGTCCCAATGCTAGGGGCTGGATGAAGAAGTTGAGGGCGTAGATGCTGAGCCCGGCAATCGCGTAAGTTGCTTTCGCTGCTGTTTCGCTCGAGACGGAACCCAAAATGGCATTCGACAACGTGAAGCCAATAGGCTCCGCAGCAGCGAGGATAAGGAAGGACAGAATAGTGCCACAGCCGCCCGCAAAGATGAAAGGCTTGCGCTTTCCGAGGGGACTCTCAATGGCCTCGCTGAGCGCTACGACTATAGGGGGGACGACGATCCCTGCTACGGGACCGGAAATCACCAATAGAGGGATCTGAGCCTCTGGTATCCCTAAAGACAACAAGTATGGCTAATGCGACCACGACAAAAAGCACAGTTAGCGATCACGGTTGGAAGAGGGGAAACACTTGACTGGGAGCTTTAGGTGAGACTTACAATCCCGAAGACTTGCTGGACGCTCCACGTCAGCTGTAGACTAAGCGGAAGAGAATGTCAGTCTCCATGTTTCCATCACTGCTAATTGAGTGCATTTACCTGAAGAACGGAATCGTAAGAACCAGGAGATCCCATTTGCTTCTTGGCTCCTCTGGCGCCTGCCAGTCTTCAGCGCCATGTTTCTCAATGAATGGGACCTTGTCTAGATCTGGTTCTTCCCCAGTCGCCGTGGTGGTTTCGTGACCAGCTAGGTCATTATCGAATTCACGCGCCGTTTCCTCAGGATTTCGTAATCCGCGGAGAGAAAGATACTTATAAAATTTCCAGGAATTAGAGGGCCGTGGCATGATGCCCAGTACCTACACTTTGATGGTGTTCAGCGACTAGATAGAAGTTAGTGGGCGAATAGGTGATGAGGCATCAATATGCAAAAATGTCGCGTGCAATTATTTCATGCTTTCCGACAATTTACAAAAGCAACATTGATCAGGATGATCTCTCACTCTCTGATAGTGCCGCATGCGGAAAAGTACGAATATGTCCTGAGCGACGAAGTTCCACGTAGCCGGACCTGGTCCGGACCCCTTCGGGCCCTTCCAATACCAGTACAAGTATTTCATACTATACACTCATAAGTATTAATGCTTGGAATCACTCGTCCGGCTGTCTATGAATCTGGGATTCACTATTGATCAAGTTTCGAGACCTCTATCCGGCCGGTCCCGGATGACCTATGCGAGCCCCATCCGGTCCGGTGATCGGTCCGGCGGCCGGTCCGGCATTGCCAGTGCTAGCCCGGACGGCCTCCCTTCACCAGTCCGGCTTGTGAGAATCTTAGATAGTAGAGCGGCAGATTGTTGAACATGATGCCGCAGAACATGTCGTCGGTTTGACGAATTGATTTCTGGCTGGAAGTAAGAAGCGACACACCATGATCAAACGAGTAGTTTTCTACGTACAGACGTTGCTCTACCCCGATGATGATGTCAAGCGCATTATCTTGCGTTGTAGAAAGTACCTGATTCAGGCCCTACTCATAATTGCGACGCTGATCCAGTGGTTCCTCGTCTGGAAGCTCTGGATAGGGCAGCGGTTGCCGGATGTACTTGGCGATGTTAACAGATTCGCCCCATCATGCAAGTCTTTTGAAACAGTTTCTTCGTTCCATCGTCATCTCTTCCATCTTGCTTCAATACACGAGACCCTGCTAACACTTGAGGCGTCGGTGGTCATGCAGTCAACGCCAAGCCTACCCTTTTTCAAAAGGAACCTGATTTCAACCCTTTTAATGGATCAGATCCTCGCTGGACCAATCTCCTACCCAATCGTGAGTTATCTACTGTCCGCCTGTCGTCAGACCCTTCAGTCTCAAGATTTCTAATCATCTCGAATACTCTCAGCCGGAGGCGGATTCGTGAAAGTACCAAATCGGCAAGACTATCCCCTTCTCCCTGAGCCGGTTGTGGCCCCTAGCGACGGAACCGAAAGCTTCAACGTCGCCGTATTCCACCAATTACACTGTTTGCACAGCATTGCAGAGCTAGTCGAAGAGCTGCTGCCGCCGTCGTCTTCATCTTCGCCGTTTTCGCCGCCGGCTATTCCCGTGCCCCGCCGCAAGCACGTCGGCCACTGTTTTGAGTATCTCCGGTTATCGCTGCGATGTTGCGGCGACACGACACTCGAGGGTCAGGGCAAAACTGTTGAACCGCCGGGCATTGACGGCTTGGGGAGCTGGCACATTTGCCGGGACTTTGATGCAATTTCAGAATGGACTGTCGGGGTTCGCGCTTCGGACTCTCAAGAACTGCCCAAGTGATTTAGATAGTTGCTCCGGTGAATAAGATGAATGTATTCGGTTATGATATTTTGTTCCCCATATACAGTATATCAGATTTTAATCCAATGTTTGCAAGTATAAGCCAGGTAAACGCGGGAAGACACGAGGAAGACGGGTCCGAGACGTGGTGCGATACGATGAGACGGGACGACTAGATATACGTTACAGCTCTACAGGTAATGACAGTACACGACGAGTCGGTGGGAAACAAGGATGCCAAACTCGCCCATCCGATGCAAGGTTGACTTGCTTAAAAATCCACTATTCCAACATAGAATATAATGAACAAAGAGCGTGGTGTATTAAACCCAGGAGTCAGGACTAGAACCTGATGATGAAGAGGATCCGGGCGGCAAAATATTGCTACTGTCCGGAGATGGTGTCTACCTATCTAGGTAATATCTATCACCAAAATCTTATATCATTTCCATGAGGAGCTCCCTAACACAAGTCCCAGCGAGACAAGAGACCGTCAGCGCAATTAAATGCGTAGTCGACTCTCCGACAAGGAATGAATGAATCAATGAATGAATGAATGAGCGTGTAATAAGCACCGCTGTTGCAAGAATAACCAACCCCTAGCCACAACACATCGGACATGTGAGGCCTACTTCAGCGGCGGCTTTTGCCGCTCTTTTGAGCGTTCTTCCATTTCAAGTAGTCTTCAAATTCCTCCCTGTTGCCCGTCGCCTGGGATTTCTTGCCAGACCGTCGCTGTGCATTGCTAAGAGCATCAATGTTATCATCTTCATCATCATCGTCGTCGTCGTCGTCATCATCATCATCGTCGTTATCATCGTCATCATCATCGTCATCGCTGTCCTCGTCGCTGTTCGTATCGTCATCATCCGTCTCATCATATTTGCTGCTGTGAGGCTCGGCTTTCTTGCGATTGTGGCTTTGCGACACAGCTGGCTTCCTCACGTCAGGGGTCCCGAATCGGTCATATCTCCATTGTTCATGCTGTGCAATGTCCGCGTCGGCCGCCCCCAGCGTTGAAATCAAATATCTATCGAACTCTCGTGAGCTTTCTGCGACTATGGTGAACTGCGCCTTGCCGAGTGTCGGTCGGGGGTCTCCCTCTTTGGCTTGCTGGGCGTCGTATTCTACTAAAGCGACAGCAGCTTGGAAAGCATTCCGTATTTGCCTACATCGCAAGCTTGTCAGCAGCTGAAACAATTCAGCCCAAAGTGGCTCGTAGTTAGTTCATACCGTCCATTCCATGTCCCAACGCCATCTTTTTCGCATCGTCGGAAATGTCGCTCAGCGAATTTAAGTATCTCCTTCTCCTTAATCTTGAAAGTGGTTGACTGCAATCGTTGCTCGTCCTTGGTACGCTTGATATATATAGAGTACAAATTGAGGGAAGTCTCGAGATCGAACTTGGGGAAGAACAAACTAATGTGAATACGTGATTTAAACGCGGGATCAATGCTCCCCACGCGATTCGTCGTCAGAAATAATATCCCGGCGTAATATTCGAGACAACGGAGGAATACGCTGGTCACAGCATTTCGCCTCAGATCCGTCTTGTTGCGTTTGGCGAGGAACACATCCGCCTCATCGAGAAGAAGGACGCAGCCCCATTTGTGAGCCATGCCAAAATTATACTGTAACTTTTCCTCTACCTCCATGGCCGTCTCACCGATGTCACCGCAAGTGATAGGGAAAAGAGGCCGCTTCGTGTGGTCTGCGACACATTCCGCTGTGGAGGTTTTCCCGACGCCTGTTCTTGTCAGTGAATTTCACGAGAGCAGAGTATCGCACTAACCGGGTTCACCGTGAAGCAACAGAATCAATCCTGCTCCCTTACCACTCACCAGATCAAGTTTGCGTCCCATTGTCGCGGGGGAGTTCCCCATATTCACCGCGTTTTCATGGACTTGGACCAGTGCTTGGACAGTGGACTTGTGTCTCGGAGGTATCATGAGATCTTGGAAAGAGTTGGAAAACTTGACTTCGGTTAGATCACTAACGCGAAAAGTTACCCACTGCCTGCTCCTGAGGACAAAGCCGTGCACAGCGTGGGGAAGCAACACCAGGTCTTCATCATCCAAGTCCTCGGCTTTTCGACGATTCAATATGTGCCGATTTTGATGAATAAAACGTGTCACGTTCGTGTCATCAATGCGATCATCCTTGAAGCAGATATCGCTTCCGCAACAGCCTTCGTGGTACCTGGAGTGATCACAATGCGGCGGAAATTGCGTCTCGCGCAGATCGGCCTTTGTAAACTGGTCTCTGTTTAAGTTCTGTGACCGCGGACGCCACTCAGGGACGCCTCTTAATGCCATGCTCGTGTCAATGATTACTTGGCCGTCAATATCGTGAGGCGGCTCATCCAGCGTTCTTCCTTGCAAGTGTTTGTGTGACAACGGTGGTATCGTCAAATCCAAATACAGTCTCCCTTGAGCGATCATGTCTTGTTTCAGACTCTTTTCGTTCTTGTCAAATCTCAGTGGGTAGACAGGTAGTGATGTGATGGGCCGAGCCCCAAGATAAGGGCGAATGGAAAATGTATCGAGCTGCGGTACATAGTTGGACCCGTCGAATATGATAGAAAGGCAGTCAATAGTGAACCCATCCAGTACCGGCGCTGGCTTCTCGGCTTCTTCTAAGCGATCAATGAAGGTCTCGCGACCACCCGTAAAGTTTAGGACCCGGTAAGCATGTGATCTATCCGCCCGAACCATAACTATGTCGCCATGTTGGAATAGATGCCATAAATCTTGATACTCGATGTCAGTTGCAGTTCCCTCCTTAATACTCCGTCTAAGATCGAGGGTTGGCTTCAGATCGTCATCCATGAAGTCAACGAGCAGTTTCAGATCCTGAATAAGGTCCTTGAGATCAAAGTTAATCCCGATCTTTTCCGATTGGGATCCTGCTTTTTGTCGTTGCGACGAGTTATTGATATCGTTCTCTAGGTCTCGTATACGTTGTCTGATCTCTTCTTCGTAAGTTACGAACAGCTTAAAAGGCTTCAGAAAAACGATGCCACTCTGTTCTAAGTCCTTCATGGAAGGGGATGTATCCCTTGTGATGGATACTCGGGTAAACAGCCGGAGATGAGCAATCACTGGGAGTGGCCTAATCCGAAGCCTCTGTGGGGAGAGGTATGTGCCCGATAGTCCCGCGGCTTCTCGATGAACTGAATCAGATTCCAGGGGTGTTTCTGACTCCCCTAAAACATGTTCGGTGACCAAAACTTCCAGCGCTGGGCGCTCTTTACATGGAATACGCAGCACGTCTTTCCTTATTTCGAATTCGTCAGCAGCCGAACGGCGGAGAATATGGTGAAAGACTGGGTGTCGTTTCTCCGGTCTTAGGACGTCGAAGTCGTCTGGTAGCTTGTACAGATCAACCTTCATTTCGCGCACCTGCTTTTCGAGATCCTGGATCCTAAACTCAGTAAACGCAGTGTGGATGCTGGCTTGCATGGTACGCCTCTCAATGATGCCACGCTCCTTCTCGTCCTCAAGGATTTGTCGACCGAGATTATTGTATTGGGACATCTGTGCTCTCCCTTCGGCGATATCTATCTCTTCATCTCCACTGTTCAATAAGGAATGGTTTAAATAACTGGAAGCAATCTTCTGATCCTCGACTGGAGGGCCCTCAGCGCTTTCACGGCTAGAGACAACCCCCGACGCGGTCATCTCCGACTTGTCGCCCGTATTCGTACCCATCCCATGTCCCTTTTTCGTGGTTGGTCCCTGATCCTCCATGGCGCTCAGGGGAGTCAAAGCCTCCTGAGCCAAAGAGTTGCTGGGGGTTTGAGGTGACATCTTCGTACCGCGGGTTGATAAAACGCATCGTTGACCAGGCTGGGAGGATCTGCGGAGGAATTTTATTTTCGAAGCGAGGTAATGGGGCAGAAAGGGAGCATGTCAGCGGCCAATAAGGCATTTTCGCCCCCACGGATGCCTAAAGGAGGCGAGCTGGGATTGATACATAGTGACCACTTATCGCAGTCCAGCTACCAAGCATTAAGATCACTGCCTTCGCAGTATGCATCGCACATCGACCAAAGAATCAGGAAAAAACAAGGAATGGATAATCCAGAAAGGTCTCAATTTCTCATCTCGCGATCTCGCGTGCCGACTGATGAGGCAGCGCGCTTTGTAGAGACTAGAGTTGTCTCGCCGGGCCAGAGCGACGCGGTGTATAGTGAGCGGGATGGTACTTTCGTCACGCTGCAGGAAGGGAAGAGAGAAGAACAGATCAGGTCAGCAAGCAACCCTTCTCGAAAGGTGACGCGGCGCGCTCTACCTGTCCCGCCTCTTACAATAAACTAGTGCCGAAATGTGGAAACAGGCGGACAAGGAGAAGGATGAGTTGTTTGATTTGATTGAGCAAGTGCAGAACAAATTCCAGGACAAAGGAGGCAGCAGGTTAAGCGCCCTGGAGCTGCGGCGCTGTAAATGGGATCAGGTCATGGTGCAAGTTCAGGAGACAAGCAGTCGATGGAAGAGTTCGCCCCGCCGAGCATCCCGGGCGATGCAATACATCGACAAGCTAGGCCGTAACTCCGATACCTTCAAAAGCTGGCTCGAATTATTACCGGCCGGAGACTATGGCGCGAGGTGGGTTCGGACCGTGTATGTATTAATTCGGAGCGCAGCGCAGCTAATCAGGCAGTAGCATATCTGGTGTTTTCACCGTTGTGATTGGGGTAAGGGCGAAAATTGGCAGTACCTTACCCTATGCTAACATCCAGCTGCGATTCAGGCGGCTGATAGATATACGAAGGTCGAAGATGAGATACTTCAAGCTCTCGTGGAGATACCCGAGATTCTCGAACACTCGCGAAGATACGTCCAGATCTACAAAGACCTCGGAGACAACTTTCTAGAACTTAGAACGTTCGACCTCTTCAGAAGTATCCTGAGGACTCTTTCCCACGTCATGAGATTTTTCAAGGACAGCGCACTCCGTAAGGGCATTCTTGCTTAACTAGCTACCACCTCAGCTGTCCCTGCGTCGGCTGTGCGGAATCCTCATCACGTGAAACTGATATATGAGCGGCTCACATAGGCAAGTTCTCTGAGTCTATCCTGAAACAGGGATCATACAAAGAGGAGCTCACTGCGAGTTTGGCGGAAGTGAGAAAGAATTCGGAAAGAATAAAAGAAGAAGCAATCCAGTGCCAAGCAAGGCGACTTCAAGAGCAGGGGGGCATGATCCACCAAATTGATCAGAAAGTCGATCAAGAAATCCACATACTTCAGTGCATTTATCAATTGCTTCACAACAGCCAGGTCAAGAATGCCAGTGCTGAAGGTGAGCAGCATACTCTTAGTTCTGGATTTGACGAAGTTACTGAACAATATGACAGCACAGAGTGTGCAGGACGATGTGATTAGGCGGATCCTTGCTTCTCAAGCCGTTGCGACAATTGCGGGTTCACTCTCGGGCCAGGTAAGTGAAGGAAAGGACCGTGATGAGCTCTCCAGGAGATTGCTTTTCAAATATTCAATGCAGAAAGCCCGCAAGCTACTCGGATTATTGAATTACAGCCCAAATACAGCTTCAGGCGATGTCGATACCTGCTTAAGACTGGCCGGCGGATTCGACGAGAACAAGAAAGCCCAATCAGTGGCTTTAATACAGAATGCGAGATTTAGAGACTTCATGACTGAGAAGTTTGCATCTTCGTCCCTGCTCGTCAATGGTAGGGCAGACCTTTCTTCTACCGAAGGTCTATCCCCTCTTAGTTTTGTGGCAGCCAAGTTGGTGAGAATATCCGAGGGGTTAGGCTCGCCGCTGGAATCTCCGTACGTGGTCAAGTACTTCTGCAATCAGCATCGGCCATACTTTGACCAGTCGGCCATATCACCTCCAGTAGAAATGATGGCGAGTCTTGTTGGTCAACTACTCGACCGGATGATCAAGCAGAAAGTCGATATGGACTACTCGATGTTGACAAGGGAAGCGAAGAGGATCAAGAAGTTGAATCTCAAGGCGCTGTGCGATATCTTCCGCAAGCTTACGTACCAACTTCCCCCAAGAAGCATGTTGCTTTGCGTTATTGATGACCTCGCACGATACGAGATTACACCCTTCATGAAGGAAACGGATGCAATCATCAGGAGACTGGCACGACTGGCATCAAGGCACGAGTCGCAAAACCGGATCGTGTTCAAGCTCCTGGTAACATGCGAGGGGCGCGCATTGGAGATCTCGAAGCATTTCGTCAATCAAACCGTGAACCTCGACGCCGAAGTCGAGCCAGATGAATCGGCATTGTGGAAAATTTCAATGATGGGATGAAGTGGAGCGTGTTGTATGTAAGAGGACTATAGGCAAGCCACAGAGGCTGGTGATCACTCCCTTAGACAGTGTCATCAGGACGATATCTACACTGTCCCTTTCGTAAACAATTTACTAACAATACGATTCAATACGTGTAATCATCAGCCCGGAGGCCAACCCTCTTCAGTTGCGAAACCCACGGTAACATTGATCTCATCTATTGTAGTGGCTGTCATATGATGTATCTTAACGTCTTGGTCTTTTATCAAATCTCTCGCGTCAAAGACAACAACCAGCCCAGCTCCTCCCTTCTGGCATTGGTAGATTACTAACCTACCTGCCTTACCCCACGGCCGCGCCTTGATAAAGCTCAAGACTCGAAAATCAGCAGTCCGAGCCGGCTCCTTATCGAGCTCGTTTGATAGTAATCCTCTGCTGTGAGAAATATGCCTAGGATGCCGAGGAACCACAATGGGGAAACCAGACTGTCCGGCATAGCATTAGCCTGCCGGGTCGCGAAAAGCGTGAGAGCACAAATCCATCTATTCCAGCGTAGCGATCCCGGTAAGATCACGCCCAGACTATCTAAATCTTCATATTCTCAAACATCGTGACGGTCGCTTCCAATGCCAGTAGTCTAGCCTCGACATCCCGTTTCCGGCTCTCGGCCGCTTGCAGGGCCTCGCTGACGTCCTTGTCCTGTACTTTGCTCAACTCTGCCTTAAGTGAGTCGATGTCTTCCTGTTCCAGTCTCGCCTCCACCAGCTTGGCCTTGAGCTTTTCAGCCTCCTTTCCGGCATCCTGGACGCGGCCCTTGACGTCAAGATACACATTCGCGTCAGCGGAAACGGGAAAGACTGCACAGTCGGTAGGACTGGTTTCGCCGGCCTTCAGAATGTTGATATCCACCGGTGTTTTACCGCTGAGTGACTTGATTGCGGAAAGCTGGGCGGACGCGGTATCGTGTGCCATTTGATTTAGAGGTACGATATAAGCTGTGCCTTGATCCTTGACAGCATAGTCTGCTATTAGTGACCGGATGCCCTTTGAGCATCCTAGCACAAGCTCATAAGCTGTTTCGGACTTCGGATCATCTAACGACGCCACATATTCCGGATACTCCGCGATGGTGATCGAGTTTGTGCTGTCACCTTGTCTACGTGGTAACCGCTGCCAAAGTTCCTCAGTCAGGAAAGGCATGAGCGGAGACATCATTCGTAAGCCCGACTCGAGCGTAGTATAGAGTGTGTCTAGTGCAGAACGAGCTTCTTCGGGTGTGCCGTCGGAGATGATCAACTTCGAGTTCTCGATGTAGATGTCGAACAGTTCATTATACAAGTACCGGTGAATGACCTGAGTCGACTTTGCAAATTCGCGCTCCTCAAGTGCCTGGTTCATTTGTTTCGCGGCGGTGTTCAACTTCGTGAGAATCCACCTCTCAGGAAGGCTTTCCTTTCCTGTCAAAGCGCTGCTCTCACGGGGAACAAAGTCGTCCCCGAGCTTGCCAAGAACATATTTTGTGGCCTGGTAGATCTTGTTGCAGAATCTTCGATAGCCTAACATGGTTTTTACGTCAAAATTGATGTCGCTGCCAGATCCTTGGGTGTACTGAACGAGCGAGAATCGCAGAGCGTCCGCTCCCACCTCGGGAATTCCTTGCGGGAAGGCCTTCTTTTGGTATCTTTCTGCATTTTTGACCTCACTCTGAGCTAGATTACCTGCAAGCAGCTTTTTATGCAAGTTCTCGAGAGTAGTGCCATCAAGTATATCAATCGGGTCGATGACGTTGCCGAGTGATTTGGACATTTTGCGACCGTCGCTATCCCGGATCAAGCCATGGCAAAAAACGTCAGTGAAGGGCACTTTACCCGTCAATTTGAGAGAAAATATGATCATGCGGCTGACCCAGAAAGGCAGAATGTCCCACCCCGTCTCCAGGGTCGTGTTCGGAAAAAAGTTGTCGAAATCTGCCGTCTTGTCTGGCCAACCGAGGGTGCTAAACGGCCAAAGTCCAGAGCTGAACCAGGTATCCAAGACATCCTCGTCTCGCCTAAGTGTCAGTTTCTTACCAGGAAACTTCGCCGCTGCCTTCTCCTGGGCCTCCTGCTCCGTCCTTCCACAAACCCAGTACTCGTCGTTGGCATCGTCCCCATCAGCTTCGCCCTCGATACTGACGAAGTACGCCGGTATTTGGTGGCCCCACCAGAGTTGTCTTGACAGACACCAGTCCTGGAGGTTTCGCATCCATTGTAAATATTGTCGTTTCTGTAATTCGGGTCGGATAACAAGTTCACCGCTTTCCACCACATCTATGGCGGGTTTCGTCAACGGCTCCATTTTCATCCACCACTGAGGTTTTAACAAGGGTTCAACGATATCTCCTGATCGACTGCATATCGGAACAACCATCTTATTCGACTCCTGTTTCGTATAGAGGCCCAGCTTCTTCAGCTCCTCAATAACGGCGTACCTCACATTGAACCTCTTCTCTCCGGCATAATGACCAGCGTTGCTATTGAGAGTACCGTCCTCATTCAGGATATTGATGAACGGCAGATTGTGCTTCTTGCCGAGGTTGAAGTCATTGTGATCATGGGCAGGTGTCAGCTTGACTGCGCCAGTACCAAACTCTCTCTCAACATATTCATCAGCGACGATCCTCAACTTTCTGTCAGGTATAATCGGGTGTACCGCCGTCTTGCCGACAAGGTGCTTGTACCTATCATCCTGAGGGTGGACAGCAATACCGGTATCGCCAAGCATCGTCTCGGGTCTTGTCGTTGCAACTTCTATCGTCTCGTCGGAACCTTCGATTTGGTATTTGAAATACGTGAGTGTTCCAAATTCAATCTTCCTGTCATAACCAGGAACATCAAGCTTCGTCGTCCCTTCGAGTTCCTTCTGATCCACCTCGAGCGTGGATAGGGCTGTGGTAAGGCGGCATGACCAATGCACAAGCCTGTTGGCCCTATATATGAGGCCTTCGGAGTGTAGTCGTATGAAAGTCTCACTGACTGCCTTGGACAACTGCGGACTCATTGTGAAGGCCTCTCGTGACCAGTCGACGGAGACGCCCAGTCTGCGTGTCGTCTTGTTGATCTCTTTATGGTAATCCTCTTTCCAGTCTTGGCAAAGCTGCACGAATTCGGCTCTGGTAAAGTCCTGCCTCTTGGACTTGCCATCTTTCGGGTGTCGGGCGAGCTGCTTCTCGACAACAGCTTGGGTCGCAATACCCGCATGATCGCAACCGGGAATGTAAAGCGTGGTGAACTGCCGCATGCGATGCCACCGGATGAGGGTGTCCTCCAAGGAGAGCGCCAAGGCGTGCCCGATATGGAGTTTCCCGGTCACCTGCGATCGGCGTTAGCAGACGGCAACTTTGTCAATACACGAGTCCATACATTAGGGGGTGGTATAGCAATGACGTATTTGCCCTTCGGTTTAAGGCTGCCATCCTCCTCTACGCGTGGTTTGAACAGCCCCTGGTCCTCCCAGAAGTCATACCAGGCAGATTCGACGACCTTGGGTATGTAAGCCTTATGGAAATCGTCGTCAAGCGGCTGCAGGATCTTCCTCTGTCCAGACGGCGTCTCATCAACCCAATCTTTGGCCTCGACCGCAGGGGCTGCTTGCTTCTTGGCTTTCTTCTCGGAAGCACCGCTGTTCTGCTGCTGCTGGGCCTGCTGGGCCTGCTTCTTGGCGAACTTTTCGAGCTTCAGCCGCTGCTTCTCGCTCATGGGCTTATCGGGGTTCTGCGTAGAAGCCATTCTCGATTGCACGGGCGAAGTCACAGGACGCGAACGATAGCGCAGCCGGGGGCCAGGGTAGAGGGCTGAAGACCGTGTGGTGAGGAGGCTTGGAGCACGAGGGATTCTGACACTTATATGGCGTGTCCTCGCAAGCGGGAGCATACTCGGAGTCAGAAAAAAGACACAAGGCGTGTTAGGTTTGCTGCGACTGAGCCCCTCATTCCTCAACCCCACCTGTAGCGTTGCTTCCAGGTACCGGTACCGGTAAAGAACGCTAGAACTCAGCGCTGTTACGGTGACCGTTACTGGACACTTGCGGCCAGGTGTTGCCAGTCCGTTTCTGGCTGTGATGCAAATCGACTGACGGCCCGTCACACGCGACTTGAACCCCTTGGCAATTTGCGCTGTCTGGACTCTTTATACGTACAGATTCGCTTGCTCTACTTCGTAGTTATCGCTGCGAATCCAAGCAAATTCAACATGACCACACACCTAGGTTCATATGCCTTTTGGTGAATCGGGCCAGCAACGGTGTCGTGTAGTCGCACGTAGCAGGTTGTCAAAACACGCAGCGGGCCAAGCTGAAGAATTCCTACCTGGATAAAATTTCGTAGGCGTAAGGTGACATACGGTTACCGATCCTAGAGATCTCATACGTGAGACTTATCTTAAGTGGACCTGGTGAGTCACGGTGCGGATGAGTCATGGTAACCGTATCGTACGGAATACAATTGCGCTGCGTACAATACGGTATACGCAAACGTAATACTTCATATGTCACTGGTCTGACCGGTCCTCAGCAGCAGTTCGCTGGGTTCGCCGCAAACCCTTCATTCAAAGTGTCCTCTATGATATATCTTGATGACAAGTTATAGTATTCAGACGGCCGACAGTTAGTATAGCCGCGATTTATCTGTACTTAAATTAACTTCAATCTTGTCCGCATTTCTATGTATTAGAGATTCACACCAGATATAACCCGATGAAACCAGACTTACGACCGCGCTATCCTATCTGAACCATCTCGGATACTATGCGGTCAGGATCCGGGATTATTGTCTAGTGATCAATAACTTAGTCTCCGTAGAAGAAAGGGAAAGCGATCGTCTCACTCCTCCGGCGACTTTGATCACACGCCTAACGACCGACGACCCCGGAGACTTCCCGGGGAGTTCTGTTCTCCACAGGTAATAAAAGTCTGCGAGAGACAGGCTATATAGAGACAGCAAGACTGGCGTCCCTTGGAATTCATTCAGAAGGCCATCTCCTCCATCACATTCATCCTTTGTCATCACACAGTTTGATACCTCGCGGAATACCGAACATGGCGAACAACGCAGTGAAAACAGTTGGAAAGATGTTCCAAAACTACTCCTCCGGTTTTGGCGATGAGCAGCTGGACAGATTCATTGCGGACTCAGAACGGATGATGAGACCACCGGCGACACTTCTCCTTGCGCAGGCGGGACTTGACGCCTCGACGAGCGAGCCTTTTACCTTGCTGGACCATGCTTGCGGAACCGGACCTATTGCGGCGCACTTGCAGGCGAACGTGGACCAGCGGGTGCTCTCGCAGAGCAAGATACTCTGTGCGGATGTACACAGCACTATGGCTGATACTCTGAAGAAGCGGGTTGAGAAACACAAGTGGGTTAACGTCGAGACTGCTTATCTTGACGCTCAGGTATACTTCCTTCACTTGGATGAGGAAATGGTACGAGTAGATCTAATGATCTTTTTAGGAGTCGGGTCTTCCAGCGCAGTCCTTCTCGCATGTCACGCTCAACTTTGCGATGCATATCATCCCGAACCCGGAAGCTGTTTTGCGCGGTATGCCAGACACTGCACACATCATGATGTTTCCGTCCAGAGGGGACATGTTAGTTTTGAGAGTAAAAGATCTGTAGCTAACCAAATGAGAAGATACCATGCGAGTACTGAAACCCGGCGGCACCCTTGCGTTCTCGGTGTGGCATAAGGATAATGCGGGTTGGTTGCCAGATATACGATCAAGCTTCGAGACGCTGCCGTTCGAGGCGCCATTGCCAGACCACATCCCAATGGCCATTAACGGGAAGCCTTACATCGTCGATCCAGAGCTTCTGCCGGCATGGCTGGAGAATGCCGGATTTGAGGGCGTCAAGGTGCAGACCTTGAAGCACGTTGTGCCCATACAGGGGCCTGAGGACTATCTGCAATGCTTCGGCATGGTGAAGGATTCGATGATCGACATATACTGGAGTGAAGAGCAAAAGAAGAATGCCAGCCCCATTCTTGACCAGCATATTGTGAAGCATCTTGCTGGGAAACACGAAGGGCGTGGTTGGGATTTGACGTGGACATCGATTCTAGTGACTTGTCGCAAGCCGAACACCAGCGGGTAGACGAATTCCAGGGGAAATCAGGGCGAGGGGCCTCATTCGAACAGGCGCTCGCGAAAGAATAGGTTTCCCGCCTATTTTCAGAAAGCAGATTTCTAATCTAGTTAGAGGATCTGATTAGAACAGACACCCCCGAGATAAATAGATTTTTGGTCCATCTTTGGAGAATAGGTAGATTTGCAGTCTATCGCACCAGGCCTGATTCGAACAGACGCTTCTGGAGGGGATAGGATTCTGATCTATCCCTATCGTATTAGACCACTCTACCACCTAGCCGTTGTTGGGGCCATAGAGATGATGTCGTGTTACTAAAGGAGCGAGAACAAAGACAAACCAAAACAAAGGATGTAACTGAGCGAAGGATACGAGCAAAAGCAGCGGTCACGCCAAATCTACATAGCATCGGCAAGACTCCGGTGGGTGCTCCGTATCCGTACAGTTAATATAGCACTGTAGCTTAGGTGGGCTCCTGGCCTGCCGCTGTATGAGCTGAGTGGCCGAGTGTCGCAGTAGGCCGGGAAGCAAGGTGAGCACGCCACCTGGAACCAGCCTCCATACTCGCACGGTGTCGACCTTGACATGGAAGCGGTCTTGGCTGGTTGATCTCCCATTCCTTTTATCGCAACCTGAACCTCCACAGGTACGAAGGAGGTATCTCGATAGTATTACCAACATCGACGATCTACGTAACCCCAGGCCTGACAAAACCACGGGATTCGTATCACGTTCGTCCAACGTCCTGACCGCACCAGCGACCCGTCAATCCCCACGCCAATCGAACTTCTCAGTCGACATGTCCAGGTTTCCGCCATAGCATCCGTCGAGGTATTCTTCACCACCTGGCCTTCAACAGCGTGCGCTCCAGATATACATGCCTCATCGCCTATCCCAGCCCACCCCAGTCCATCCAGAAACATGCCACCTTGTCTTTCCCGCTTCGCTCTGGGCGTCGTCGCGGTTGCCGGCCTCGCCCACAACGCCCTCGCAAAATCAAATCTGGAAGAGGGTATCCTTCCCTCATATCACTACGGCGCCCCCATCGGCGTCGAGTGTATGAATCGCAGCATGTAAGCCAGCCCACCAGCCAGACAGCCTTCCTCTCTTTCTTTCGTTTCTTCTTCCTTTCCTTATTCCATTGCTAACGAGCAATTCTCACACAGAGAAACAGGCGAGCACATCCAGGACGCGAAGGATGAAATCCAATGGATCCCCTTCCCTATATGTAACGAAACCGGCAAGCCACTCGAATTCCACTACGGCATCGAGACAGAGCTGAACTGTACAATCCCCTTGATCGACGATCCCTTCTTCCACCTCCTCGAGTTCTACATCCACAGCGACGCGCCCCTCGCGTGCCGCCTGCCCTCACGCCCGCCCGCCCACGTCGAAATAGTAGGCGAGAAGCCATTCAAGCAGGAGTTCGTGCCCCTGGTCTTCGCGCTCGCCGGTACGCTGCAGCTGAGCCACATGCACATCAGCACGCACATGAACGTGCTCCTGCACAGCACCCCGAAGCATCACATCCACCCGCACGACAGCGGCGTGCTCGATAGCGGCGCCGCCTACAGCACCAGCCCGCTGAGCCACATGGCCGGCAGCCACACGCGCCGCCTCGTCATCGGCGACCCCTTGCCGCTGAGCTTCAGCGTGCGCTGGTTCCCGACGCCCGCGCTGCCCAAGACCGAAGGGCGCGTCGAGTGGCAGGGCATGGGCGGTCATATCTACGCCTCCACCGTCTTCTACGCCATCGTCGCCTTCATTGCCGGCGTGCTGTTGTCCGGCGCTTACTTCTTCGGTGCCGTATTACCCCAGAGGCTCAGGGGGCGGGGGCTTGGCGGTGCCACGCCGCTGGGCTACGGTCTTAATGGGAAGGGGGTCGGTAACGGATGGGGTTACTCAAAGCGGGATTGATTAGAAGACCCTGCTTAGACGATTGCTTTTTTGTTTGGTCCGGCTTCTTGTTGGCCGGGTTGTTTGGGTTCGAGGAGGAGGAGCTGGTCGGAGTCATCGTAATTACCCCCTTTCTGTACATATGTGATGGGGATGACGAGGGACTATGTGTACTAGATGTACGATGGCGGTATCGCTTTCCAGTATTTGGCTGTAAAGTAGGTGATCATGGGCGTTCACGGCTCGGCGGTGGCGGTTTACAATTTATTCTGTTCGGAGATCTTTTTATTGGGGGCTTTCTCCTATTTGCCGTGACTCCGATGCATTGCGATATTATGATATCTATATCTACCTAAGTATATGTTGTATTATATGGGAGAAAGGAAGTGCAGATTACGCCGGATTGGTTCTACCAGACATTGAATCTCCCCTGCTAGACACCGCTTGTTCCATTCCGATGTGCACCATGGGCGCGTTACTGTGCTTTCTTCACGGCGTCCGCGACTCGGAGACGGTTTAGCACGCGTCCGTACATGTCTACAGTCAGCAAGACGGCTGGAATTGACGAAATAACGGGGGGCTTGTGTTAGCTTAAGTTTTTTCGTCTCGGTTGAATTGCGATTTACTGGGGAAGTGACGGGGGCGAGATATACCGTGGTGAAAAAAAAAAAGGGGGG
>MU279873.1:19572-38097 GCA_022385655.1 Xylaria intraflava | reverse complement strand
GCCCGCGCCTTCTCCCCCTCCCGCCCCGCCTGGGCCGGCGGGGGGTGCGCGGCCGCTCCCCCCTCCGGGCCGGCCTCCCCCCCCCCCGCCGGGGGGGGGGGGGGCATGAGGGAATGTGAGGAATCAACTCACCGAGCGCGAAATAACCCCCGTACAAACCCCCGATGAGAACCTTCTTCTGCTCCAGCGTGACGACGGCCGGGTCCCAGTGCGCGGCGTCGTACATGCACGTCAGCGTCGTCAGGGCCGTCTCGATGCCGTAGACGAGGAGGAGGAGCTCAGCAGAGCCGGAGAGGCGTGCTCGGCTGCTACTTCTTCGGGGCCCACGGAGGAAGACGCGGACGGCCCAGAGGGACACGGGGAGGTGGAAGAGGAGCTCTAGGTAGGCGTAGAGCGGGAAGAAGGTGGGGATTTGCGCCGGGGGTGGTCGGAAGAATTGGTCGTTGTAGTTTTCCAGGTAGTAGTCTCTTAGCGTTGAGAGGATGTGCAGGGGGCTTTCTTCAGGCTGCCAGAGGTGCGATGGGTAGAGGGGGACTAGGTCGACGACTTTATTGGGGAATGTTAGTTTCGAGGGGAGATGAGGGCCGGTTATGGGGGTTTGGGGTGGAGGTGAGAATTTCATGTGTGGTGATGCTCGTCTCTCATCTCATCGTGACATTTTTTTCAGCAACACTTACGGAAGAGAATCGGGATGTGGATGAGAAAGTAGACTAGGTAAACCCGGTCTAGAACAGACCGTATTGACGCCATTGAGACTGGTGTAGCGAGGAATTCTTGAGAATCAATGAAGATGGATATACGCTATGAACATATACAACTGATTCAGATATCTCGTGAGAAGTGAGATGGAATGTTGAGAGTGAGCGCGACAATAATTTTGTCAACACCCATGTGCGAGCTTTAAATGCACTGTATGTGACACTGTCTCGTCCCCATAAGTTCTCGTCCCGCCCTTTTCTTCATGAGCATGCCCTTCACCCGTCAATCGTGGCCTTCATTTTGATTCTATATTATTACTATAACTCCTCGCATGAATAATATTCGCCTTTGGGTATCTAACATAACTGATATGACTATAATTAAGATGCAATCATAAAACGAAGACTGACGACCGCTGAACGCGCCAACAACATTGTTGTCATGGCAATTCACATGAGACGGAGTCGGTCTTAGACGGTCCACAGCCACCTGTTCACTCACCCCGCCGCGATCGAACCCCGGGAAACAAAACGAGAACGCGCTCGTTCAAGTTTTCTTCATCTTCTCCTGGGCAGCCAGCGACATTGACCGGAAATGCAGCCGCGACGAGTACAGGATGGACACCACGCTGATCACGAGCCCCGCCGACCCGAGGTACTTCCAGAACCACACCTGGTCGATGGCCGTCTCGCGGATGTCCGAGAGGTTCATGCCGAGATACGACGTGATGAATGAGAGAGGCAGGAATATCACCGTGATGCCGGTGAAGAGAAGAATCGCCTTGTTCATCGTGTCGGCGACCACGGACCGGTCGTTCTGCTCTATTATGCAGATGTCCAGTAACTTCATGACGACCCAGATGATTAGCTCGCTGTAACGGGGCCGGGAAACGCATTTTCTATTGGATATGGGGGGGCTGGGGGTGTCTGCTTACGTTCTTGAGAGCTTTTTGGAAGTGCTGCTCCATCCTACGCAGGTCTGCTTCCCGTTCTTTCAGTATCGCCATTGCCCAGTCCAGCCTCTGCGTCATCGACTCAGGCTTATGGCGAGGGTTTTCATCGCCATCGCTGTCGTCTCTGTCGCTCCTATCATTTAAGGCGCATTGTGCGTGATTGCATTTTCTGTTCTCTACGTCCAGGACGTCGAGCTTGATGTTCTCTAGCATTCTCAGGTTGTCTCTGGTTATGCTTTCGATCGTCTTCAGCTCTTCCATGTATTGCTGGTATTCCCGCACTCTTGAGGTGCGCGTTAGATAATGCGTGTCCCCGGCGGAGCGGGATATACTCACAGAACTGGACTCTGCCCGAGTGCCCACGGGACATCCTTTTTCTTCTTCTGGATATCATTAGTTATGGCGCTCCGTGTCATATCCTGACGAAGAGTTGATTATGACGTACAAGAGATTGCATGACCTGTCAATGCCAGTCTGTCAGTAATCAATCAACTTTCACGAGAATGCAGATGCAGGGGCCTCCAGCAACCGAGGATGCAAAAGCTGACGTTTGGCACACTCTACTACGAGGATCCAACGAGGCCGGAAGAGCAAGAATGAAGCCATACCTCCATATATGCATCGAGGATATCCGTGGCACTTCTCCCTCCGCGGATATTATGAGGCGTCACAGCGGCTTCTGTGATAAGATACACGATGAGCCAGACGGCATCGTTCTCGTCGCACGCCCGCTTCCACCGTTTCGTGCCCGAGTGCTTGAATGCGTGCATCGTGTGCGCGATGACAGACGCGTCACGGTGGTACAGCATGTCATATCCCGGAGATTTTATCAGCGTCTTGAAGTCTCGGGTGAGGTAGTCAATGCCGCACGTATTAGCGAACGTCAAGACGAAGCCTGTACTGTCGCAGAATGGTTAGGCGGCTGCTACTTGGTATCTCAAGGCGCGTATTGCAGCGACTCTCTAGAGATTGATTAGTTCCTACTCACCGTCTGCGCGGTTGAAGACACGAAGCTTGCTGAGGACTAGTGAGGCTTTAGCGAACTGCTCGTGCTTGGATAGGGCTTGGACTGGGAAGTCCGTTGACGACGTCCTCCCCAGTAGCGGGCCGATGTCTTGGCGTAGGCAGATCTTCTCGGAGATGGGTGTTGGGAAATCTCCGTTGACCATCTCCCAGAAATCGGGTTTTTTATCCAATATCTTGGACCGCCACCTCAGGTCGTTCTTCACGGTGTCGCATAGGCCGGTGTCGGGAGGGAGGTTCTCAAACTCCGGCATTGAAGACAACTTTTGTACAGCCTTTATCCTCGCTTGGTGGTCTTCGCGGTTGATGAAGGTCATCATGTTTACCTCCGGGTACGGCCATCGTGGGAGTCCCGATCGGACGAATGTATCCGGGCGTTTCATTCCTTCAGGGTCGCAGTGTAAGAAGATGTCCTCGAGTGTCTATTGGTTTGGTGAGCAAGGCTACTTCGCGCCTGGAGCTGAGATCCGTACAGACTGAAACATGCCAAGTCCAATAGGGACATGACTGAGGCGTGTGTCGATTGTTAGTTGATCTACCGTTTCCCCCTGTTGTGGGCCGCTGTCGGGACCGGACTTACATCCACCTCAGGGAAACATCATCAGGTTTATGCCGGCAGACTTATACAGCATTCAAAGTTAGTTTCTGTCGATCGACCTTGTAGACGACTTCCTTACGCCGTTCAAAATCCCTCATGTTTTCCGTCGAGGCCTGGGCTTTATTAGGCGAGAAGTCGCAGACGTATACATCGATGTTTTCTCTATTCAGGAAGCCTATCGGTAAACGGGGATGTAACGCAGTCTCTCCTACGTGAGTCGGGAGGTGATTCCATTGTTGAGGGGTCGTCATGTGGTCGTGAGAGCTGCGCAAGTGCTGCTGAAGGAGTTGCCAGCCCCACGCACTACGTGACAGCTCGTATATCGGTGCTTTATTTTCAAAATGCTCGAGGATCCGCAGAGTGCTGACCGGATCAACTAGTTCGTCTGTCTGTCGTTGTGGGTGATCGGCTCTTTCGGAGGGTAGCGTTTTTCGCGGCCTCAACGCACGAATGGAAACTCTTACGGTCTCTGCCTCCTTTCTCTCGAGCGTGTCCATGGTCTCCCGCGACGACGCAGTGACTACGCTTCGAGTCGGCAGTAAAGGCGTGTTCATGGTCGTCCGATGCCCAGAAGTCAAAGTGCTAAAAGAGTTATCCGGTCTCGTAGGTACGGTACGGGTCAGATGGGTAGTAGAGGACTCTTCCGCGATAAGGATTACATAGAGCTAAGTATCTCGCGGACATCATGATTCTATACGTACATGTTGCGCAACCGGCGGCGCCCAGTTCATCAGTTGGCCTTGACTCCTTACATGGTCCACAGCCCCTCGGCCGGAGAGCGCAGCCTCGACAACAGTCGGAACTTGTCTCCGATAGGTATTCTACAATAAGCTGAGTATGGCCCCGTGCCATGGATTGGGGGCTTTGCAAAACAGGGCTAATGAAGGTGAGGTTGAAATTCATGGGACCCTGGATGCCAAGAGTCCGTCATTTCGCCTTCTGCAGCCCTCTAAATGCCCTGATGCACGGTTCAACATACCCAGCTGGACGTAATGTATTCCGTACCCAAGTAGGTATACCAACTCCGACGAAAGAGGTCTACGTGATAGACATTGTACTAGGTAAGTACATACATCTATACACCGGAGCGTTCAAGTTCAACGTTGAGGGGTAGGATGAAGATAGTGTGGATGGGTTGTCTGCGTGTGGTCGACCGAGAACGATGCACGTAAGATATTAGATAAACGCCCCGTTGGGCTGACGCATGGACTGGAAGCCATCCCTGTTTCGCACAAGTAATCCATCAAGCTGGGTATCTAGGGTTTGAGGGGGTAGCACGCGAGGAAATCATGGCGCGGCTGGGCTGAACGGTCAGGGACGAAGTGTAGAATTGGGCATTCACGCTCACCGAATATAGGTACCTATTGCACTTACGATGCCGTACTTCGTACAATCATGATAATTGACAGACGACTAAGTATAGGTAAGCGTTGTAAAGTTAAAGTTAATGTACCCAGGAGACAATTTCAGCGTATTTCGTATAGGTAGGTAATTACCTGATAACGGCTTTGAAGTTAAGATCACCGTTATTGTTATGAGAGGATGGAAACTGCGGAATTATCTCTATTGAGGATTTGTGTGTACTGAGTAGTCCATATTACGATCCTGCCGGTAAACAGTCCGTGGCCCGGATTATCACGGCGCCATCTGGTGGTTGGCAGTCTGTCCGGCGGTCGAAAATGTGCACTTTTTGCTTTGCTATTTATCATTGTGATCGACGCAGAAGCAGCTATATATAGATGCTGCATGCTGTGTAAACTACGTCTGTAAAGGTGGAATGTTCCCAATTCAAGTGTCATTGAACTTCCCAGTTTTGTCGTCGTTGTGTATTAGTAAATCGTACGGACGCCGATTCGATTCAATCTTCGACATCCACATCGACGGGCCTGACAGACTCGAGCACAAGAATTGCGCCAGCCTCAGCTTGCCATCTCTCCTCAAGATTATCATGAGAATCACACACAATAAGCGTGTCAGAACTTAGAGGTGGTTTCTCTTCAAACCTCACTTGTAGCCCCCGGGTAAGCGCCCCGGTCATCGCCTCAAGAAAATCGGTTATCCACGTCGTAAACTTCTCATCAGCAGCTCCCTTCATTTTCACCACGAAAATAGCGGAAGCATCCCGCGCCCCGTCGGCAAGGACTTTCGGCGGGCAGATGGCAAATAAAGCCATGGTTAGTAGATATTTGTCAGTGAGCCGATCCAAGGTCTCTCCCCTGACGATCACGACGGCGTCGCGGGGTGACGCATGGGCCTCGCCTGCCGTGGGCACGTTCTCAGCGTTGGTGGCGGTGCTTGGCTCCGGGGAACCATTGGTCATATAGATCTGTATCCCTGAAGCGACGCGTTGAACATTCTTCGCGAAAAAGACCCCTCTTGTTAGATCGTGCTGTCTGGATAGGGTGAGAAATTTCCGGTATGTTTCCTCGCCCTGCTCACTCTGGACGGCGAATATTCGCGTCCATAATGCGCCGAGGAGGGCCAGTTCATCGTAACTCAGTATAGCGGCGGAAAGGCGCCAGTTTCCGTCGTCACTTGCGTCGCCCAGGTCCTGAACAAACAGAACTCGGGTGTCAAGTCTGCTCTGAGGCACATCCAGCTCTTCGTGGACCGTGGCGATGAGTCGATAGATGTTAAATACTAGGGGCCTTACCCGCACAAGAAGGTCTCGACGTGTGCGAATGCCCTCGATTAGGCGCGTGATCGGGATGACTATCTCCAGCGTAGCGGTCGTTTCACTTGGACATCCGGTTTGGACCATGTGACTTATTGTCGACCGCAAGCTTGGATATAAAGCAATCCATATATGCGAGTATGAAGTATTTTGCGGCGGCGGTGGGAGTAATAAAAGACCGCATGCTGAAGAGCTCATTGTAGAACAGGTTTGCTATGGTATATCTAGAACGACCACCTTCAGCATAATAGATAGTTCTTTGCTTGCTTCGGGAAATCGGTGATGGGATAATGCAGAGCGAGAGACTGCCGAGTCTCGGTATAGTTGAAACGACGATTCGTTTCTGCTCGTCGCTGTCACGATTCCGCCTTGAATAGGTTAGATGGATGTAGCATGAGTGTAACCGATGCTTACGCTGTTCCCCAGCCCCCATGTCCATGTCCTCCAGCAACGGCTCCCTGCCTCCAATAGGAACATGTGATAGAGTAGCGTACCACAGCATGCCTAATGCGGATAAAGGATCAATAGTTCCCTGAACTTGGCATTCTTATATTCACGTATCGGCTTGTCTTGTCAGCAGCTACAGGCCTCCCTTCAGCAAAGAGGGGGTGAATATGTAGCTCCGATATCTACACTTGTAACACCCTTTCATTCCGCCCTTAGTCTTCACCACTCCTGTTAAATCCCATTCATGTCCTTGAACAGCAAGAGCTCTTTACTCACATGCGAGTCATACCGAAGGAGAGCCTCAAAATAAACCGAATCGATGGCGTCGAAAAACAGGGCTCTCCGCCGAAGATATAGCCATCCAGAGTTGGTAAGAGAACACCTGGACATTTCCCCCCTCTCACGCCCCCATGTTTGTCCCACCCACCGAGCGACCCCAAGAATCAAATGAGACCAACCGGGAAGATATAGAAAACGCAAAATGCAGAACGGGGCACGCGCCCGGCCGACCTGTCATGTAGCTCCAAAGGTGAGGCTGTTTCCTGGTTTCTATTTTGGGCGCCGACCAAACGATTTCATTCGTAACCAAAGAATCTACCCGTCTGACATCCGGCTTCGTGCATGTGCTCCGTAGACGAGGCAGACCTGCAGACCGCGCCCTGTCGGTCTCTTCTCGTCGTTGACGTCCGGGATACCCTGACGGAACTTCTCGGGCGCGAAGACACAGATGGCGATAGCCACATAACAATCGAGGACAAGGGTCCCAAGGTTCATCTCCCCCCCTCTCCATAAGTAAACCCCTATTATACGCGTCTAAAGAGAAATTAAACGCCAGGTCATCACCCTCGGTACGCTCGAATCGGGCGGCTACTGGCGCGTACGCCTGCACGGGAACCGGGCCGTCTCGTCCACGCTGGAGGAACTGACGTCGTCGCTGGAAAGAGGGAAACATGTGGATGTCATCGACGGGGACGTTTTGTACGAGGATCCGTTGACCCGTATCTTGCGGTCCATAAGAGACCGGTTCTGGCACGCGCTCACGCGCCGCCTTGATGCGGAGGTGCTCGAGTTGGCTGTCAAGGACACCAAGATCCCGGGCTGGAGCGGCACGCCCATCATCTACGTGCCCCATGCGGCTGAGAAGCAGCTGGCGTACTACACTACCATTGCGGCGCAGCGACCCGGCCTCGGGCTGCAGGTCGTGTCTCTGCCTGCCGAAGTCACGAAAGAGGTGTATAAGGAGATCCTCAAGAAACCGGGGATCCTCGCCCTATCCACAGATGAATACGTGGATGCCGCCACAGGCGTAACGGAGTCCCGGGCTGTGCCGTTCGTCGTGCCTGGTGGCCGGTTCAATGAGTTTTTCGGCTGGGACAGCTACTTCATGGGACTGGGGCTGTTGCGAGACGGCAGAACCGATCTTGTCGAGGGTGTGTTGCGGAACTGGGTTTTCGAAATCCAGCATTATGGCCTTATACCCAACGCCAACCGTTCCTACCTGATGCAGCGCTCCCAGCCCCCTTTCTTAACGGACCTGGCTGTGCGGCTGTACGAAGACACACGGGACGTGCCGAGCGCCAAGAGTCTTCTGCAACTCTGCATCCAGGCTGCAATTAAGGAGTATCACTGCGTGTGGACGTCGCATCCACGACTCGATGAGGCCACTGGGCTGTCTAAGTATTGTCCAATAGGGGGTTTCGGTATCCCGAACGAAGTCGAGCCAGGACACTTCGACGGCGTG
Organism: Xylaria intraflava; assembly: GCA_022385655.1. Taxonomy (NCBI): domain Eukaryota; kingdom Fungi; phylum Ascomycota; class Sordariomycetes; order Xylariales; family Xylariaceae; genus Xylaria; species Xylaria intraflava. The sequence continues at coordinate 29,963 of MU279873.1, read as the reverse complement.
TTATGGCCGTTCGCGGCGCGGCACGGAATAAGCATTGAGGAGTTCACCGAGAAGTTCAACGATGGACTGATAGACGAGCCGGAGCTCGAGATATACCTCCAGCATGACCGAGCAGTGCGCGAATCCGGCCACGACACCTCCACGCGCCTCGACGGTCGGGCCGCAAACCTCGCCATCATAGACCTCAACTTCTGCCTCTATAAATACGAGGTGGACATCGCCTTCGCCCTCGAGACCGTCTTCGAAGGCAGGCTTGACATCACGGCCGACTTTCAGCTACCGAGCTCCGCCGATGATGCCGTCCCATCTACCTGGCGGGCGCGAGCGGAACGGCGCAAGGCCGCCGTGGACAAGTACCTCTGGAACGAAGAGGCCGGGTCTTACTTCGACTACGACGTTACCAAGCACCACCAGATCACGTCGGAGTCGGTGACATGCCTCTGGGCGTTATGGTGCGGTATCGCCAGCCCGCACCAAGCGGGCCTCGTCGTCGAGCGGGCCCTGCCCAAGTTCGAGTACCGCGGTGGTCTGGCGACGAGCAGTGCGGCTACCTGCGCCGGCGGCGTATCCGCTCATGGGCATCAGTGGGATTACCCGTACGGCTGGGCACCACATCAGATGCTGGCATGGCATGGCCTCGCGAAATACGGATACCATCAGGAGGCTGGCCGTCTGGCGTATCGCTGGCTGTATACGATCCTTAAGGTCTTCGTGGACTATAACGGTGCCGTCTGCGAGAAGTACGACATGACCCGTGAGAAGGACCCTCACAAGGTCACTGCGGAATACGGAAACCAGGGTGCCGAATTCGTGGGGTATCCGCGCGAAGGGTAAGTGAAGAACGTCGTTTTTTTCCTTTGTTTCGGTTTTCTTTTCCCTCTCTCTCTCGCCTGGATAAGCCTTTGATAAGCCCTTGGTCGTTGATCTTCGGAAAGCCTCTAACGCATTCGATAGATTCGGCTGGACGAACGCCAGCTTCGTCGATGGCTTGACGTTTCTCAGTCGGCATATGCGTCGGGCATTAGCCGTGTGTGCTCCTTACGATTCCCTCACGACGGGCTGGCAGGGGCAGGTAGAGGCGGCTATCGGGGCCCCGGGTGGGATTCAGAAGTATATTGATGCTGCTGGCGGGAACGAGAAAGCCACCCCAACTCACCTGACAAAGCGAACTCTTCTAAATTAAGAGATTCCATCTCCATCTATCTAAGTACCTAGTTAAGTAGAAATTACCAAGTTGAAGCGAAGAAAGGTCAGGCTTCATAGATTCCAGATGGTCTTTAGGTATATGGTATGAAATCGCAGGACAAAACATGCGCTAGATAGAGAATTCCGCCCTTATGACTGAAGATACTCCCCCCGAGCAGCCCGCTCACAAATCCCCTTAACCACCTCAGCTGCTTTCCGGAAGTCCTCGACATCGAGGTATATCATCCCACTCAGGCGCCACCAGAACTTGCCACGGTAAAAGCACGTCTGGAAAAAGCACCCGGCTTCCCTAGAGCCCGTGGCCTTGATCCACAGAGCGGCTCTATCGCCGTCCGCGGCGGGAATCCCTCCCGGTCCGCTCCCCTCGCCTGCCACCTCGAGGGGGAGCCGCACGTTGGAGAAGTTACAGTCACGCAGGCATGATCCTGCGATATCCATCACCTCCGTCCCGAGGATCTTCGCCGCTATCTCGCCGCTCTCCTGTGCTAATGTGTGTGAGTATTTCCGGATCGCCTCCTCGCCGCCGCAGACCTGGTTGCGGAAATCTAGGGACGCTGGAAGGTGTTAGTAGATTTGTAAACCAAAAAAAAAATTAAAAATAGGATTCTGCTTTTCACGAATTTCATTTTTGTACTCGCCTTTGACTGTGAGAAGATTAGTGTTGTCGACCGTAGCTGTGAAGATGGTTAGTAAATCGCCACACCGCATGATAACAACCATCACAATCAACCTGCCAACCCCGAGACATCCCCCTATCATTTAATTTTTCTCGTTTCCTCTCTCATGTTCCTTCTTCATCATTCCTCCCGTGTCCCGGATATAAACATAAACACCGTAACCAAACACCCCACCCAGCCACAGGAAAATAAGCAGAAAAAAGGGGAGAAGGGACACAACGCACCGATGAAATCAAACAGAGAAACAAACGCCCCGGGAGTGACATCGTCGACCTTCCGCAACCGAGCACTGGTAGGCACACTAGCACGGATGACCGCCTGATGGCGCCGCGCAACGTAAACAGCGGCCGCGCCCCGCGGCACAAAGAGCCACTTGTGCAAGTTAGAGACGAAGAAGTCCGGGTTGAGCGCGGCAAGGTCGACATCGATGTGGCCGATGCCGTGCGCCCCGTCGACAAGGACGAGCGCGCCCTCGGCCTGGAGGCGCGGGACCAGGCGCTCGAAGGGCAAGCGCAGGCCCGGCAGGCTGATGATCGTGTCGATGATGGCGAGGCGCACGCGCTCTTTCCCGCTGGCGTTTATCCGCCGCACGGCGCCCGTCATGGTCTCGACGAGGTCGTCGTCCGACATGGGGAAGGCGATGGGGAGGATCTCTACCCGCACGTCGGCCGTCTCGGCCACCCAGTTCAGGTTCGCTAGCACGGAGCCGTATACTAGCTCGTGCACTAGGATCACGTCGCCTGGCTGCCAGCGGATGTTCTTGATGATCGTCTCCACGCCTGTCGTGGCGTTGGGCGAGAAGACTAGATCTTCAGTCGCGCAGTGGAGGAGGTTCGCGGTGAGGGCCCGCGATTCTAGGATGCGGGCTGGCCAGTCCAGTATTATAAAGGGGTCGGGGGACTCCTCGGCTTCGGCTTGCAGGGCTGTGCGGACTTCTCTTACGGGGATTGGGTATGTGCCGTATGAGCCGTGATTAATGGGCGTGCTGTATGAGATTGGGCGTTAGACGTTTCTTGGCCTATTTACCCGGGATATAAATATTCTGCTCATTCTTGCTGGGAGGGGAGATTCTAAGATGCGGGTTTTGGGGTGGCAAGTGTGAGATCGTCTGATGATATCGAGGCCAGAATATCTTGCTCTGGGAAGTATGTCTGTGAGCGACTCTGAAATACTCACTAGCTCGACGAGAAGCCAAAGTGCGCATCACGCATGGGGCGGCCAAATGGCACGCTGGGTCCGGACGAAGTTGGGGTTGATTCGGTCATGATTGCTTTCTTTTCATGAATAATGCCGAGAAACACTCAATCAAAGCTCCGTAGAAACTTGGTCTCTATTATATAGAACTCGCGACATGGTAAAGAACGGCTCGAGAAATGAGGTTCTCAGAATACGATGACCGCGATAACAATATCCGGTCTCGGTCCTACCCGGCATAGCCACGATCGCATTCTATACCCGGATCGTTCACAGTCTTAGCCTAAAGAGGAGAGCTAAAAGGCATTATATGCCCGGCACGACTCCGTTCCTGTGCCACGGCGGTAAATTATTGTATGCCGAGAAACCGGCTTATACGGTGTCATATCAAACAACCTGGGGTCTGAGATCTTGCTGACGTTGAATACGAAGTATCTACATCTAGTTTACACGGCTACATCGAAACGTGAACGGAACACTTCGCAGGCGACGTTATTCGGCATTTATCCATTCATAAATGCAACAGAAAAAGATAAAATCAGAGCTTAGGGAATACAGACATTGTACGCAAATGACTACCTACAATATGCGATTCACGTTGCTTTCTAAAGCCAAAGTTTGACCAATAACTATACTTTCGCGTCTTCTAAGGGCTTCGACGTGATATCTCGTCTACTGACCTTCCTTGGGAGCAAATAATTTCCCAAGCGCTTCTAAACTGACATTCCCGCCACTAATCACGATGCCAATATCCCACCCATCCTCGCCGCCCTCGCGCTCAACGAGCCTCCTGAAGTCCTCATTGAAGAGCGCGACAGCGAGAGGCACGGCAGAGCTAGGCTCGACAACCATCTTAAAGCGCTCGTAGATGAGCCTGAGCGCCGCGATGATCTCGTCCTCGCTTACGCTGAAGAAGCCCGCCACGAGCCGGCGCTCGTAGATGATTCCCCAGGGAATCTTGCCCACGGGCGTGCGCAAGCCATCCGCCACCGTCAGGGTCGAGACCGCTTCCACCCGCTTCCCGGACTCGTAGCCTCTTTTCCCGTCATCGGCGCCCTGGAACCACGGCTCACATCCGAAAACGCGGATCCCCGTCCCCTCGCACGAGAGCGCTACGCCCGAGAGCATTCCGCCGCCGCCGCAGGGCGCGAGGATGGCATCGAGCCCGGGGCGTGTTCTTTTGCTGTCCGGGAGCTTGGGTATCGTTACTGGGGCCCTGAAACCCGTCTCGGCGGGAATCGTCCCCTGGTTCTCTGAGCGCGCGGATTCAGCGCCGGCAGCCGCTGCGATGATATCCCGAGCATCCTCCTGGAGTTCGAGGCCTAGCGTGCCCTGACCTAGCACGATGTCAGGATGGTCATACGGCGGTACGAGACGGGCGCCCGTTTCCTCTATCACCTTCGCGACGACGGCTTCTCGCTCGACGCTCGTGCTGCCGCTGAACACCACGTTCGCGCCGTACCCCTTCGTCGCTGCGATTTTCGGCGCAGCGGAGATGGACGGCATTACGATATGAGCCGGTATGCCGTTAGTACGCGCCGCGAGAGCCAGGGCTTGGGCATGGTTACCTGCGCACACTCGTTAGCTTAAGACACGGAATCCAGCCGCCGCCTCCTGTCGTCAACTACGTCGCCGATCAAGTGGCTTTAAATCACATCTTTTCAGGACAGAAAACTCAGCGAGCATCTTCCACTTTTCTCGCAGCTCCGCCCCCAACCACAGGCTCCTTTCCCGAGATTAAAAAAAGAAAGATCGAACAACAATCTGAGATATAACAGAACCACAGCAAAGAAAATAAAACGCGAAGCTCTAATGATTAAAAGGGGAAGAGAAGTGTATGAGAAAAGGGAGAATCTCACCACTACTATGCGTAACAACCCCCCTCTCCCTCCCCCCACCCTCGGCCCACCCAGGCTCCCTCTTCAGGCGCTCGACGGCGTGGAACGCACCGCGGATCTTGAACGCGCCGATGCGCTGCAGGTTCTCGCACTTGAAATACAGCCGCATCACAGGCCGCGCGGCGCCGTCCGCCGACGGCGTCGAAGCAAGGCGGTCCAGCGTGGCGTTCGTGAGCGTGGGCGTGTGGTGCACGAACCTCCCGATCACCTCGCGAGCGTCGACGACCGACGCCCTGGTCAGCGGGGGCGCGGTCGCGGGGTCTGCCATGGCGATGTGTCTTTTTTCCGCCCTATCTTCCCTCTTTATATATACCTATTTATATATATCCCCTAGCAACCACGCCGTAGTTTCTCCAGATGCGCTGGGTTCTGCGACAATGGTGAGTATCGACACCCGAAATACATCTAGATAAGACGAGAACTCACCCACGCCTCCCGAGGAATGTCTTAAAACACAAGGGAGGTCTCACATTCAAGAGCAGACACAGTAACCCTGAAGGTTCAAGCGTTGCTGGTTTTATCACTGGCAGTATTCCGTAAGGCGGGTTTTGTTATAGCCTAGAATCATTTCGACGACGCATTGCCCGCATTGCGAGTGGATCACGAGCTCGGCACATCCATGGTGCTGGAGTATTCCGATAACGGAGGGTGGTCATGCCGAGTGGAATCCCCATCACGAAAAATACCTAACCAACAGCACATTTCGCTTCGGACTTGTTAGGAAAACAACCCAAAAAAAAAACGAAAACGTGGCAGGAAACTCACAAAACACGCGTGCGAGAATCATAGAGCAAGACAAAAAGAACCAACGGAAGGAAAAAAAAACTAACTCGACATTAAACTTTTGGGCTTAATCCCTTTGGGTCCGTCCGTAAGAGTTTGATATCTGGGGGAATCCTGAATACAAGTACATAAGTTTTTTTTGTCATGAAAAAACACCTCCTTCGTGTAATATCACCCGTCGTGAAATTTTATTTTTTTGTTTCCCCAAAAACCCTAATTCCAATTCCAAACGCCACTCGCTTCATTACTGAGTTTACTTCTGGTTCTCGGGTCGCAGGGATCTATAGTGATGTCAGTGATAATCCATGATAGCTAGTGTGTAATGCTGCTGCTGCTGGGAGGTGTGTGTTCATGCTTACCTGACGGCACGGCCGGCCTTCCAGATCTCCAGGTTGCGGATCTCCTCCATCTCGGCCTCGAACTTCTTGCGGTAGTCCTTCTGGCTGTTGTACTCCAGAGATCGCTTGGTCTCGGAACCGTCAACCACGGAGTCGTACAGCTTGTTGAAGACGGGCTTCAGGGCGTCCTTGAACCGGGGAGTCCAGTCGATGGCACCACGGCGAGCGGTGGTGGAGCAAGCCTCGTACATCCAGTCCATACCGTTGGCACCGATCAGAGGGTACAAACTCTGAGTAGCCTCCTCAACGGTCTCGTTGAAGGCCTCGCTGGGGCTGTGGCCGCGCTCACGGAGAACCTCGTACTGGGCGAGGAACATTCCGTGGATACCACCCATCAAGCAACCACGCTCACCGTAGAGGTCGGAGTACACCTCCTTCTCGAAGGTGGTCTTGTAGAGGTAACCACTGCCGACAGCAACACCGAGGGCCTGGGCCTTCTCCTCGGCCTTGCCGGTAACATCCTGGTAGACGGCGAACGAGGAGTTGATGCCGCGTCCCTCACGGAAGAGCGAGCGGACGGTTCTGCCGGAGCCCTTGGGAGCAACAAGAATGACATCGATGTCCTTAGGGACGTCGACCTTCGTAACATTCTTGAACACAGGGGAGAAGCCGTGAGAGAAGTACAGAGTCTATGAAATCGTTAGTTCCTTGTCGTTGATACATTGTATTCTATGCTGCACGTACCTTGCCCTTGGTTAGCTGAGGCTTGATGGCGGGCCAGGTCTCACTCTGGGCAGCATCACTGAGCAAGTTCATGATAATGGTACCCTTGCCGATGGCCTCGTCAACCTCGAAGAGGTTCTTGCCAGGAACCCAGCCGTCTTGCACCGCATCCTTCCATGATTGGCCGTTCTTTCGGACACCAACGATGACGTTCAGTCCGTTATCACGGAGGTTCAGGCCCTGGCCGTGACCCTGGGAGCCATAGCCGATCAGAGCGAGGGTATCGTTCTTGAAGTAGTCCTGCGCGAATGGTAAGCAATTGCACTCAATTACCTACGAGTCGTGCTGGGATAATCATAAAGAGGGTCAAGACCCTACCAAGAGTTTCTCCTTGGGCCAGTCGGCACGTTCTAGAGATATACTTGTCAGCCGTGGACCAAAGACAGAGAATTCCGGGCAGGGAGGCGGGCCGTACCGAAAACTTCTTCGGGTGTACCAGCGAAGTCAATTGTCTTGACGCCACGAACCTGCTGCTGAGCAACAGCGGCCACGGCAGGGCGAGCCTGAACGGCGGTAGCCCGGACAAGGTTGGCGGCAGCAACGAATGACCGTGTCTGCGTGGCAGGCGAGGCCAATTGACGTGCAAGCTGGCTACGAAGAGCCTTAGAAAGTCCTCGAGCAGCCATGGCGAGAGGGGATGATTGAGCGGCGAGACGGAGGGAAAATGACACAAGGGAGGGGAGAAGGACGCAATTGGGAGATAATGAGCAGGTGAGATAAAAAGTGAATCTGGACCGGCAGATGGGACACCTTAGCTGAGCAGAGCTTTTGCGTCCGGGGAGCTGGAGTCTGCAAAATGGGAAGCGATCTCGGCGCACTGAGTCGATGCAATTGGTGGGGGTTGCCAAAAAAGAAATGTGGGCCTTTCCGTGTCCCCACCTCAGTCTCCTGGGCCCTTTCCAGCTTGCCGGCCTAACCCCGTCTTCGGGCCCTGCACTCACCGCCAAGGCGCTGTAAGGCACTTATAGGCTTAATACCGTCAGTCGAGAGGTTACCGGGTATCCTCCACGATTACCACGCTGTGTTAAGTTCTACGCCCTTTTACTGTGCTAAGATGCCAAACAGGTTACTGGGTAGTAGGCTTATGGAGAACCATTATTTAAGTCTATCAGGCATGGATGCATAGAAAGACCAGGCAAAGGTCACATACAACCAGCAATAAACGCCTTGTCCACGTACCACTCCAAGTCCATGATTGATGGTAATGTATTGGTGTCCCTATATCTATCGTCAAAAGGCATCGTACGGGGACCGATAGTCGCACCACGTGCCCTCCAATCGTAATTCTGCACCTGCGCAGACAAATCAACAGTCTGCCCATTTGCTTTCTCCCCAGTCTTGCCTCCCCCCCCTCCGAGTCTACGACGGCCCCTCCGGATCTAGTACGAAAGCACCGAAGTTTGATTCTCATGGTGAATGCTGTGCTCACCCGTTGCTTGCCCCCGCGAAGAACGCCAATGCTGTGATGGTCGGAACGGAATCAGGGTGCTAAAAGAAACGGGAAAAAAAAAGGAGGAAAGACAGACGGGAATAAAAAAAAAAGAGAAAAAGGGCAGCGCCAATTTGCATATCAAATCTAGATGTCCATGCCGATAAATCAACCGTGGCCACCTGTCTTCAGTGTTGCCGCAACATATGCTTTGTTTAACCCCATTGCCCCCCAAATTACGCATGCAGAGTGCCCTGGCAACTGATGGGTGCGTGTGTGTGTGTGTGTGAATGCGATGTGGTCTTCTGAGTTTCCCGATAAGATTATAAAAGACCCGCTGCCATCCGTGCGGTTCTAACTCTCTTAGCATTACTAACGCCTAGAGGGCGGCGCCATAACGACATCATACGTAGTCCCCCGTATCGAGCCGCCGGCCATCGAAGACTTGACGTTCCTACGGAACGCGTCTCGGCTGGCACGCAGGTCGTCAGCGGCCTCCTTGTTGAGCGGGTCGGATGCGTTCGGTTCCAGGAACAGAAACTGTAGGCCAACGATGACGGCGTTCAGGTTGAGCACGGGCTTCCAGTCCTCGCGCAGGATGTTGAGGCAAACCTTGCCCTCGAGATCGATGTTGGGGTGGTAGATCTTCTGCTGACAGCGCACTTTCGGCGGCTCGTGCGGGTAGCTCTGGCTCATGTTGAAGGTGAAGGTGAATTTGCCGCCGGTGTAGACGCCCTCGTCGGGCTGGATCTCGAGGATGAAGTTGAGGATGTCGTCGGGGTTAGGAAAGTCCGTTTTCATCGTCGTGCCTAGCGACAGCTCCGATAGATCTGCGAACAAGGCATTGTGTTAGTGCTGTTTCTTTCTTTGTGGAAAATAAAAGAGGAAGAAGAAACAGAGTGGGGGAACAGTCCGGGAGCTAACGCACCTTTTTGAACCCGCAGTTGGGCGGCGGTGACTTTCTTCTTCTTCCCTCCCGCGGCGTCGGCATTTTCCTGCTTTTGCTGCTCTTTTTTCTGAGAAATGTTAGGTCACAAGCTAAACGACACGGCGTCTTGTTGCCTTTTCCTCACCATAGACCATATTTTCAGCATTTTGACGGCTTGTGAGGTGACGTTTTCGTCGATAGGTTGGGTAGCGGGGGAAGGAAGAGGAGAGATCGGGCTCCTGTCGGGGTTTCCACTCAGTCTATCCGAGAAGAGGCCGGAAAAAAAGATACCATAGGGCGGTTAGACGCGTGCGTAGCCAGAGAGAGATGTGGTGACAATCTGGAGCGAGGACTAGGGACTTGGAGTAGGTTGTGGCGAGGATGAGAAGGATGGAAGGGTGTAGGTGTTCATTCCACGTTGAGAATCGATGATAGCCGCGAACTTCTGGCATGCGCAGTCAGGAACTAGACTCAGTACTCCGTATTGCATTCGTTACGTAATAACACGGTTAGAGGGGTTATTTCCATGTAGTGCAATAACAGTACTTGCCTTTGTAGGTTTCACTGCGGTCGGCGGGGTCGGATGACGGGCGGGATCCTGGATGGATGACCCGGGATTGACCGTATGACGGGGATCCGGCGGGGTATAGCCACTAAGAACTGCGGTTGCCCGTACGGGGCGAGGTTCCTCAGGCACTACGCTCTCGTCACTCTAATATATACGGCCTCACGAGTCACAAGTCCCCTACAAGTTGCAAGTTACGATGCACCTAAGCGTGATAAGGAGTAATCCCTCTGACCAGCACTTTTTATGCCTAGGTATGATTCAAGATTCCTCGAAACTACGACTCCCTTCTCGGTCTGATCTACATGATTCGCGGTCAGTCAACAGTCCATTGTATGAAGGCAACCATCGAAAGAACCATATCACCAACGTCACAAGCACCATGACAGAATAAAACAGACGGCCAAAAGAAGCAGTGTCGCAAGCGACAAACTCATATGCGAAGCAAAACAACCATAGCTAATAACCGCCAAGTAGATATATAACTGGAAGGTTAATACACACTTTGATTCAGCGGCCGTGAAACTCGTCTCATTTTCCTCCCTTTCTTTTTCCACGCCACGCCGGGCGGGGGGGGGGGGCGGCGGGGG